>CABFVX010000061.1:349029-371780 GCA_902151425.1 Timema shepardi
GGGGGGGGGGGTTTGTCAAGCTTATATAATTATTATACCACAGTGGTTCACGGACAACGCCGTGTGGGACTGCTAGTTGTATTATAAATATTCGTCGTGTATGATAGATGATTATTCTCTATAATAATATGATAACTTCACAACTATATTCTTGTATTTCATGTTTTATTTCATTTAAATTTAATTGAAATTACGTCTGATTGTAAAAAAGTAAATGTAAACTCTTAACTTTTTTTAAATTAATATAGCTCCTTTTAAATTTACAAGTTTAATATAATACAAAGAAACGCATGATGTTACTATGTATATTTTCTAAGTAATAGAGTAAACAACTTTATCGTTCTTATATAGTAGGTATCCATCAAAATCCTAACTCCCATTGAGTTGGTGCTGCCATCTGTTAGACAATCATGATACCTATCTAGTGCACATTATATTATAGTTAAAAGATGTTGCGGGGTACGCGGCATCGGTGGCCATTTATCCGCCTGGCTATCAACCTATGGTTCAGCCGCAGGTAATCTACAGGGATCGTCCAGCCACGCGGGCCCCACGAGGAAGGGGCACAGAGAGAGAGAGAGAGAGAGGAAATGAGAAGATGGCGTCAACGAGTCCCCCTGGAACTACAGTCACCGTGGGTCTTTGATAGACGGCCATCACCCAAAGAAAGAAAATCAATTAAAATCTTATATAACTTATATTACTAACTCTGTGTCTTTGTATAAATTTCCTCAATAAAGAAATTGGCCACCCAAAACCCGGGTCTCTCTCTCACTCTTCGGCGAGTCCTAAAGAACCTTCCCTTGTTTTTGTACCAGCGCCTCAGCTAGTATAAAAGTGAGGGAAGAAAGTCCTCAGGACTCAGTTGGATCAGTGGGAGGGAACCCAACAACAACAACACGTCCCATGCCAGGGAAAGAGCCCAAGAGATCGTTGATCTTCAGAACAAGCTTGTCGAACGCCCCGATGAGAAAGAAGGAACTCCGGTTACCCTGGAACCTCCACGCGAGCCGCCTAGTGAAGCATACTCCTTCTTAACAGATACGTTCTCATCGACTTCCACTACAGGCACACCCGTCAAGACTGACGGTGAAGCTAGGGACAGCTTTTACACCACCGAACTCGCCACTTCAGAGGTCCTCACCAAGCCCGATTTTGGTTACATCACGCGGCTGGCCAGTCAGGCGCCAAGAGAAACCTACGCTCGAAGACGGCCGAAGGAAATGACGAGCACCAACCAGGACCTGGTCTACCAACTTCAAATACTACAATAGATGAGGGACACCATGCAAGACCAGCTTCAACAGATAGCTGACCGATTTGTATCAACAGATCCGGCTGCAAAAACGAGTGGTGCTGGGGCTCCGCCTCCTTCTACGGAGGCACCCCGGCCGACGTGGAATGCTACATCCAGGGAGAACGCCTGGACGTCACTAGAAAACATTGGCACGATGAAAATTTCCACTTCAGAAGAACAAGCACTACGATTATCAATGGTGGCCAAGGCGAAATCCCTGGAGCTATCCCCAGGAAGAGACTCCCATGCGATGAAATTCCTGGTAGGAATGATAACGGACTACTAGCAACTACACGAGACAGTGAAGCAGAAACTTCTACATCGGCTCAACATTCTCTTCATAGCATTAACCAAGTCGTGAACCCAACAACACCAACAATAGTCTTAACGGATGTGCCTGTAGTGGAAGCCGATGAGTCCGTATCTGTGACGAAGGAGTCTGCTTCACTAGGTGGCTCGCGTGCAGGTTCCAGGGTAACCGGAGTTCCTCCTTTCTCAGCGGGGCGCTCGAAAAGCTTGATCTGAAGATTCAACGCTCTCTTCGGCTCTTTCCCTGACATGGGACGTGTTGTTGTTGGGTTCCCTCCCACTGCTCCGACTGAGTTCTGAAGACTGTATCTCCTCGCTTTTATATTAGCTGAGGCGCTGGTACAAAAGTTGAGGGAAGGTCCTTTAGGACCCACCGAAGAGCGAGAGGGAGACCCGGGCTTCTAGTGGCCACTTTCTTTATTGACATAACGGTATTTCATTTCCAGGTAAAGAATTACAATATTAGGGTACTTATATAGCAGGGTAAATAATCTCGTCGTCCTCGGTGATGTCCTGTCGTAGTCGTTTAAGCTCTTCCTGGGACGCAACGTTGGCTGGATTCAGCTCTGATGGAATACAGAAGACTGACACTTCACGCTTCCTGCGGTGGTGGAAGGTTTTAGCGTGCAGTGTGCAGACCTCTGGATTCGGGAAGATCCAGCCTTTGCCCTGTACTAGGCATGGTATACAGTGGCGTTGTCCGTCCCAAATCGGATGTCTCTGTCTAGGAACTTCTTGTGGTACTAGAGAAGTGTGATCAACGCGGTGGTGATTTCAGCTCTATTAATCTCGAGTCGCCGCCTGATGAATCCTGCCCAGTAGGTCATTGGATCTGGGGAGTAGCTGGAGAGGGTGTTGGGCGTCGCGTCGGAGAAGACTGTTACCACCTCTCTGGTGCTGTGTCCCCAGGGGAACACGGTATATGGCTGGTTCTGGAGTAACCTCATCGCCCAAGCCCCCGAGCCACGGAATATCTAAGTGGTAGCGTAATTGGGCCATCGGATATTGTAGCCAAGCCAGCTGAAGTATCCCATGACTCTAGATCTGACCTTGGTTGAGAGCTGGAGGACCTGGTGGCAGAGCTTCTGCGCTTTTCTGGAAGCGGTTGGCGTTATTTGCAGCGTCTGCGAGGTCATGTCCACTCGGAAACCCAGGTATTTGATGTCCTGTGTAGGGGTGAGAACAGACTTCTCGTTGTTGAGTTGTAGTCCCATCTCTGCAAGCATCACTGGCACAGCTTGAAGAACGTTGGCGTTTTCTGCGTAGAACAGCAGGTCGTCCAAGTATACGATCCCGCAAACCCCCGCAGCAAGTCCTGGATGGCGCTGACTGCTTCATCCATGATCCGCTGGAGTCTGAAGGGGGCCAAGGCGTGGCCCATGGTGAGTCACGTAAAGCAATATTTGACTCCCCTGTAGTAGACTCCGGCGAACTTACGAGACTTGGGGGCTAGTGGCAGATGGTAGAAGCCACTGCGCAGGTCTGTTTTGATGGCGAAGTGACCTGCGGGGATCATCCTGAGAGCTACACCCGCGGACAGGGGGCTGAACTCTGGTGTGTTGATGTAGTCTGTCCACGGTGAGAAGTCGTGGATGACCCTAATCCTCCCGTTCCTCTTGGGGATCAAAAACAAGGGAAGGCATCCGTGCAGCTCCCTTGAACCAGAAGACCACTGTTCAACCAGTCGTCTATGATGGTAGTCATTGTAGCTGATGTCCGTGTCCTCTGGAAGCTATGAGGGGCTTCGAATGGTCACGGCAGTGAGACTCCTTGCTTCAGGTTCCCAAATAGTGTTCGGTCTCGTAACTTGATCGGCCGTAGTGGTTGTACCGCGACGGACGTGTATTGGCAGTTGGCCAATGGTGTAGCCCTGGGAGCGATCAACTCCCACACCACTAGAACTCAGGGTCCTCGGATGATGGGGAAAAGTGAGTAGTCTCCATCGTCCGGCTCGTCCATTACGTCCGTTGTGTCTGCCGAGTCTCTGGGTCCTTGAAGTGGTGTCAGTCTAGTTGGTGATGTGCCCTCTTCGTGGTCGCTAATAACGTCGATACCTAGCTCATTGACCAAGGCAGCTAGTGAGTATACTTCTGGAGCTGGTGGTTCCCGTAGTGCGGTGAAGGCGTCGTTCACCCAAGCGATTAATTCATCCACGTCCGGTAGATTGTCTTCGATGTCGATCTCCAGTTATTGTTGTGATGTTGACTCCAGCAGGGCTCATATTATATTAATTAAAAAATGTTTTAGCTGGGACACTTATGAGGTTTGAATTATAAAATACGTTGTCCTAGCAAAACTTTTCTAATTTTGGCCTTTTTGTCTGTACCCTTCAATTTGAATATTAATCGTTAGTTTATACTTAAAACAGCCTTTGTGTGGTTTTTAAAACTCACTACACCCAACCGGGATTTAACTACGATTTTCCCATATTTGACAGTCTAGTTTAGTGCGATAGTTATACCCTGGACCATACGGGCACTAAGGTGGATTTTAATTACCTTCTTATTCTTGAGTCCACAACCCGAAGATTTGTTTGATAGGAGCTGAGCATGCACTCATCATTTTGGCTGGTCAGTGCTGCCTGCACCAACTGGTATAAATCTCATGAATTAGGGGAGTTAAGAAAGTCTGGTGGTTCTCCGTTACTTGCCACTTTAAATTTCTACGAACGAGAGTGAAAAGGCCTACCTGTTTTGCTGGGAAAGCTATTTTTACTGATCTTCCAGGGTTCTTTCATATGCCACACTCGACATGGGACCAGCTGCTTTACTTCTCCTCCGAAGGAAATTGTTCTATGGATTTTTATCGCTCAAGAAAATTCTGTAAATCCCAGCTGGGTTAGAACCTATGAACTTCGGAAACTGAGGCAAGCATTTGGCATATAAACCACCGAGGTCGACAGTTTAAGTATAATAGAAAGTGTTTTGTATGAATATATCTACTAATCCAGCTATGCTTTATTCTGTGTGTAATTAATTATATTCATTAGCACTAGGTGTCAGCACCGCACTGACCCTTTTACCGTAATGGCTTTAGGCTCGCTAATCCCTTGCTTTTCTTAGTATAACAGAAAAACTCCGTTCAAGCGTTTTATATAACTCAGGGTACACAGCCATGAAACTCTCTCGTGTAAAATAATAAGTTTAGTGCTCAAGAAACAAGAGTGGGGAGCCCCAGCTATCATCTCATCACTCCAGGTATTCTCAGTCACCATCCGCAAAAGTAGACTCATAGTTAATTAATATTTTCTCTCTATGTTTTATAATTTAACTAATGTGTACAAAATCTTGCCTGTTAATACCACACAGTAAGGAAAGCTAGCTAAAGTTATCACCTCCACCATTTTCCAGGAGGGATAATGTGAAAACTAAGTATGGAAAAAAACCACGGATTCAAATACACTATCCGTGTGATTAAAACTTGCAATAAAATGTGTTCTCAAACACAAAAATTTGCTAAAATCATTCTAACAAGTAAAATTTTAAAATACAAATTATATTGATTCTAGTTAAAAATATATTTTATCCCCCAAAACACAAAGAGAAACAAACTTAAATGATTACCTAATGAAGGTCTTTGAAAATGATGTTAATTATTTGTCACTCTTTATTTTTATTTTTTTCCAGGTAGCACTATTCTGAAACAAAAGTAAATAGATGTCTGTGTGTTGTTTTTAAAGAACATGATGGTTGAAAGATGAATCTTGTTGCCAGTCAACCTGGGAGGTCATTTCTTGGTGCTTGGGAGGCTATTAAGGCCAGGTTCACAACACCAGGTATCCGTTATTGCTTTTTTTTTAAATTACCACCACGTCTTACTACATGTTCAACACATATATGCATATATTATGATTACTTTAATGGGGTATAGATGAGGAAGGAAGCATTTTAGAGGTAATATATCCGCATTGGCATGGAAGAATAATGAAAAACCATTTAGTAAAAACTACTCTCAGTAGAAAAAAATGGGATTTGAACCCCGATTCTTATTATGTATTAGCCAGTCTAACACGAGAATGACACCTAAGACCATTCATTCACTGAAGCGTGTGTCATTGTTAGAACGTAGCTAATTTGTATATTTGTAAAAAGATCAATCACAGAATCCAAGTTTATCAGATAAGTATGATCAAGACGTTCAACTAAATTATCTAAGCTCAAAAAATTACCGACATAAACTATATTGGTTAATCGAAAGCATAAATTCTCCGAAACCCATTTTTTTTTTAAGTATATGTTGTAATATGAAGCACACTTTCAAAACGTTATTATAGAAACAATCATGACTTACACAAATATCAAGTCACCTGAGCCTTGCTCTAGGAATTTGTATGTCTACGTTATAGCACATACACACACGTTTAATTTTATATAATATCCACAGTCTAGAGTCGAATTAGGCTAATTTAATTTCAAAGGCATCAGTCTTTTTATGTTTGCCAGTGACAGGGAGGTTGATTTTTGAATACTTTCAAGGGTTATTGAGTTTTTTTCCCCTCCTAAATATTGTTCCACTCTCCTTCCACGTTAATTCAAGAACACTTCTTTATATTTTACCTTCTTCATACCTTTCCTTTTAAGGTAAATAGGTATATATCCCGGATAGGTAGTAAGACGTAGAGCGTGAAAAATAAAGTATTTCGTGGGTAAAGCATCAAACGAGAATTTATAAAAAATATTTTTTCCCCCCGTCAACAAATTACCGAGCCGCCATGTTGTGGATTAACGATTAGCGATTAACGATTGTGACAGTCATCATACTAACCACACCGTGATCAGCACCCTACATTTATTACCTAACTCTCCTTTCCTCTGTGTAAAACCGACGTGATCTGAATGCGGCTAAACCTCTCTTCCGCCGCTCTATTTTTCAGACCTGTCATGTGCTCTACACACATATATATATATATATATATACATAATTTTTTATTTTGTTTTATTTCGTTGCTTGCGAGTTGGGTGGTCACGGAATTTTGACAGCAGCAGAGTTTTGAAAATATGATGGGAGTGATGGTTGGGGGGGAGCGGCGTTGGAGTTGAGGAGAAACTGTGAGGGAAGGGAGTGGAGAGGGGTAGAGGATGGGGTAAGGGGGTTATATATTTATCTCTCTTGCAGAAGGGAAAGGGCAGGCAGGCACGCACACCGCTCCCGTTGATGACATACAAAATGCTACCGGCACCCCCGCGATGACACCTGCCAAGCACTGCGACATTACGTATGCATAGGATTTCCTCGACCATCAGATCAAACGAAAACATGTAGGGTGTGAGGGGGAGGGCTCACTCGGTGATTTCCGCCCCTTCCTTCTCGACATTTCTAGCAGAATGGAAATTTAGGAACGTGGTGGATGTTGAGGGGGGGTTGGGAGTTGGGGGGCAGTGTTCTCATTGTATCGCGTCACATCCGGTGGTTATAGTGACACCTTTTCCCCACGTCTCGATAACTTGCGTATCCGACTGGAATATGTTTGGTTATTTGTTTTCTTGAGAGAGAGGAAAAGGCATAGCCGTTTCTGTTGTTATTTGAGTTTCTTAAAGGTCGTACCGATCAACCCTTGGCGAAAAGGATAAGAGCTATCACGTCCAAGTTGGGCAAATGTTTATCATTTCGATCTCTAGAGCGTAAGATGTTGTTTATATTGGACATTTCTGAATCAACAAAAAAACTATTTTATATAAATATGTACAAGATGGAATAAATTGATGACATTATTGAGACAAAATGTATCTACCTTTTTTTATCGATTGAAATACTGCTTTTTACTTTCTCTTAAGGAAATTCTTATGATCGTAACTTTATTTACCTCAAGATTACGATTATTTTTTACATTTTATGTGCCCCGCACCCAACATAAAGTGGTTCTTGCAATTCTGTCAGTCTGTCTGTATATTCTTCGGGCTGGAGCCAAAACGGTTAGAAAGATTTGGTTCAAACCTATTATTTATATGTTTATATGGCTATACCTCGAGACGTTTTTTAATATTATTTTGAATCTAACTCTCAGATTAGGGGTGGTTTACAAATGCCAGATTTTCTAAAACTTAAAATATTTTAAACGTTTTTGTTTAAATGGGGAGTGTTTGAAATAAAAAGATATTATTGTTTACCTTTTTTGCAGAAACATTATTTTAAAGGTAGTTTATATTGATAATAAATTATTAAAATTTGAAATCTTTAAAAACTGGCTACAACAATTTTGTTCAAATAAGTATATGTGAAGTCATTTACGTGATAGATAATTGTATATATATTTCTTTTTTTTAAATAAAGGAAATTTAATTGTAACGTACTGATGAACAACCAATTTTTGAAAAATTAAAAATCATTCAAAAATATATCTAGAAATTTTAATCAAAATTAGTGTTCGGGAAATATTGTAGATGGTAAATAATAATGTATGCTATATTTATTTTGAAATTCTAGTGTAAATATATGTTAAAATTTAAACTCAATGTTATCACTTCATCTTACCTTAACTGTAGTCGCAAAGTCGTTGTTCCTAAAAACATTTACCCAAGTAATTTTTGTTCGAATTCTTACGGACTTGAAAAGAGGTGCGTTTTTAATGGTCTAGTTAGAGCTACGGTTTCATGGATTAATAACTCGCTCCGATTGGTTTAATAACAAGGAAACCAAAATAATAAAATTGGGTTTGATACACGTATCTTTTTGTCCAGCCCATGTAATTATAATACTGACCAGCATGCATCATGTGCGTTTCTTAATATTGATTTAAGAATCCCTGGTTTATTCTTATTGTGACATAATTGGTATAATTTTCGGTTTCCCCTATCATCATACTGATAAAAGGATGGTTGGGAACTTTGTTGTTTAGTTTGTTTTAAACTTAGGTTAGTTTTTAGTTTGGTTGCTACTCTGGTTCAAAAAGTGCATGTTAAATATCATGTCACTAAAGATATATTTTTTTTATATAAAAATTATTGCTATTTTCCGTGTATCAGCTTACCAGTTTTATGTTTACTAAAAACAAATTTCGCCTCTATACTTATTTTTTTAAACTCAAATGAAATACGTTTGAAATCTTTTCCCACGTGGCTTGTTCTTTCACTGAAACTGTAAAGTCTAATTTCAATACAAGCCTTTTAAATGCCACATCCGATGGAGGTACTCTGCAAATACATCACGCAAACGTTAGTCGAGGGATTGAAACGTTTTAAAACAAATCAAGGGAGAGTTATTCCCTTTAGAGGGCAGAATTCCTCCACTTCCACCTTTCTCCTGCCACACGCGCTCTGCCCCCACCCCGCTTCCGTACACCGCCTACCCTTCACCCCAACTCCCTTTTTAACGCATTTCCACCTCTACGGGTAAAAAAAAAAAAAACCATTCCCTCGACATTGAAGCCCTAACAGAAATCGACGGCTTCATAAAGAGATTTCCTGTCAGTTTGGATTGAAAGTGTTACATGTTTAGTTTGAAGAGATTTTCAATATTAAGTCTGAATATTTTCCCCTTAATAATTTGTAAAACAGCTACTTATATCATAAAATGCAGGCCTACTATCGTTTGCCCATGGCTTCACTCGAATCTTTTAAACTAAACATTAATCACAGCCCATAAACTTAATTCCTAAACGAACACAATCCATAAAACGCAGTATTCTCCTAATAATAATCATAAGTTATCTAAAAACAAATTATATATTTTTACAAAACATATGGTAAATCAGAGCATCACATTATAACAAAGAGCATAAATGTTTACTCTTATTGAGTTTTAAGGTCTTTGCAGTGATGGCTGCAGATTATTGCACTAAAATGAATTTTAAACTTTTTATTGGGAAAGGCCTAACTCACTTTTTAGTTAAAAGTTAACTCGTCAAAGGCTATCAACTTTACTTATATATTTAGTTTTCTGTGTGTAATTTGAATAAAACGTATATTTCCCCCTTCACTTTAAAATGACCTCTCTCTAAGATCTCTCTATCTATTCGTCGCAGTAAACAACTCAAGAAACGATTGAGCTTATATTATTTTCAAACAAAGACAAATATTTTATTTACCAATATACAGCTATATAAAAATCATGGTTTCCATGGTGATGTAAACAAAGAATGATTGTATAAATGAACCACTGCCCACACAGAAGGAAAAGATGTCCAATTTGCTAAGAAAATTGAGTTTTAGCTTTAGGCTACTATTTTTACCGGCATCCTGATTCCCTTATCTATGAAATTAGTGCTTGTTTGTCAAAATCTGTTCAGTAATTTCCTCATAATTTCTATTACTGGAAACGGGCTTATCAAATAATATATATTAAGATATATAATAGAGAGAGTGATAAAATGTGATAGTGAAAATTATAGTGCAAGTGTTTGAGTGTGTGATTGTGTAAATGTGTCGGTGAGTTTAAAAATGAGAGTGTGAAAAAGTGAGTGTAAAAGACTGAAAATGAGCATTTGAGAGAGATCGAGGTAATGTGAGTGAGTGTTAGTGAGAGTATGTATATGTGTTAGAGAGAGAAATACTGAAAGAAGAGAAACAGAGTGTGTGTATGATGAGAGAGATTGTGTGTGTGTGTGTGAGAGAGAGAGAGAGAATATGTAAGGATGAATGCATGAGATAAAGTGTGTAAGAGAGAGAGAGAGTGTGTGTGTGTGTGTGAGTGTGTGTAAAAAAAGAGGGCGTGTAAAACTAGGGGAGAAATATTGTGTAAAAGAGAAAATAATGTGAGGACGTGTGAGAGAGTGTTTGAGAGAGAAAGTTATACAGGAGAGATTAATTTATAGAGAAAAAATTAGATTGGGAAAGATTTAAAGAGAGAAATTAAGAGAGCGAGTTTGAGAGAGAGAGAGAGAGAGAGTGTGGGTTTGAGAGAGAGCGTTCAAGAGATAGAACGTTCGAGAAAAAAAAGAGAGGGAATTTGAGAGAGCTTAATAAAGAAAGTATAATAAAGATAATTTTAGATAAATATTGTGATAAAGAGTGTATGTGAGGGTAGAGAGTGCGTGTGAGAAAGAATTAAAAAGGATGATATTAGAAAGAGAGTTTTATAGTGTGTGTATGTGTGTGTGTGTGTGTGAGAGAGAAAGAGTGAGAGAGTCTGCTAGAGAGAGATATTGCGAAAATATAGATGTGTTACTCCAACATTACAGTACTTTGAAATAACATTCTCTCAAAATTAAGTATCAACATGGAAACATAACTGAACTTACTGTATTTGTAAGAATTTGAAACTATAGATGAGGTACACACAACATTAATTTTAAATATAGTATCCTCAAAATTAAGCGGTAAAATGAAAACATAGCTTAACTTATGTATTGCGTTACTATTTGCTAAATGAACATAAAAACCCATTATTTGAAAAAAAATCTAACTTCAAAATTCATACTTAGATAACTAAAATGGCTATTTTTAAAATATTATTCAAGCTCATTTGATCGTTTTTTAGCTTGTAATACATACCTAACCATTATTTAAACATCAGTGTATCACGCATGAAATAAAACGTAAACAATATTTTCACGGATCTAATCTAATTTTCGATTTATGCTCAATAATATTATTTTAAACGCGAGCTAACGATAACACCATTCCAATAAAAAAATGTTTCCCCAGTTTAGAAATCTCAATTTAGATGTGTTATGACAAGCATAAAAAGAAAAATATTAATCCAAAGAGAAAATGGTGATGTGTTCGGACCAACCAGTGATCTTTATATTATACTGGTTGGACATAAACATACGCATTGACAAAGACCAAAGCGTGACGCTCAAGTTTATTATCTGCTATATTGTGGGGCGAAAGATTTAACGGTCTCTTTCAATGATCTTACGCGAAAACATGTCTTTGATGAATAAAAGTGTTATTATATGAAAATAGTGAAGTATTATACCACACTTGCCTGAAGAATCATTTACATTAAAGCCTAAGGGATATACAATTCAGTTTTACAGGTAATACTGTACAAATACAGATAAAATCATTAATATTTTTAAATATGTAGTTATCATCAATGTTGTTTACAGTCTGCCACGACTGCACTCATATTTAAAGTTGGCTATTAACTTTTATATTGTTTTCAGAAACCATATTATATTAAAGTTTGCTAAATATAATGAGTAAGATATCTTAAAAATGTATTACATTTATTTGAATGACAAACTTTGTATAGTTGTCATTACGTTCAAACGATCACTTAAGTTATAGGCTTGTATAAAATATTATTAAATTGCCATTAAAAAAAGTTGGCTTTAATATTGTATAATGCTTTCAGAAATCATATTATTGTTGATAGTTCGTTAACTATAATGAAACAAGTTAGCTAAAAACTATAATAGATTTGTTTAAATAACGTACTTTTTGTCAGAAATCTTACGTTCAAACGATGCTAATTTAGGTTATAGGCTTGTAGGAAGTACGGTATCTACTAAACCTTGATTTTAGTAAGAATCCCAATCTGCAAGGCTTTATTTTGTACCAGATTGCTATCATATATTAGTATTTTGGTAGGATAAACGGCCATTTAGAATAGGAGAAGAAATTCTCTTCTGAAAGGTATTTTATCCTACCTAAACACTACTACTATAGGGTGGTAGGATTCTGGTTATGAGATAAAGCCTTCCAAACGAGCTTCCTTAAAAACTCATCGTATATATTAGCCTACACCAAATTAAAAAACGCATTAATTTTAAACTTTGTTATGCTCTTCAAAGCGTTTACTAACAAATCTATTTCATTTAACTTATCACACATCGTTGGATCTCACATATTCAATCAAATTAATGAACGATGTCAAAATGCCACATTGCCTTTTATGGGTGTAAGAGAGAAAGAAAATTCTGAAAGTTTCCTTCTCTCTCACAGTGGTATGCAGACGACAGTTCAAAAATTTCATCCACAGATGTCCATCCAGTCATATTATAGAAATCAATGATACCAACAAATAAAGATTGAGTTATTATTTTTTAGCCAAAGAGATAATAAATCTTATTTAGAAATTAGCATCCATGCAGCAAATAACGGCGTCCATGGTGATTAAACAAAGAATGAAAAACTGAAAATTCTCTGTGAAACTCAGGTTTTAGAGGAAAACTAATATTTTTCCCGACATCCTGAACTTCTAAACATTAAAATTAGTGGTCGTTTGTAAAAATCTGTTCAGTCATTTCCTCGTAATGTCTATTACCGGGAACGGGCTTATCAAATCTTTTCTTTTACTAGTGGATCGTTGAACAAATGGTTGCAGATTATTGCACTAAAATGTATCTTAACCTTTATTGGGAAAATTTATATATAATTTTTCATTACTCAACTTTCTAGTCAAAAGTTTACTCGTAAAAGAATCTCAATTTTAAATAGATTATTAACTTTCGGTGTTTAGTTTGAATAAAAACGTAAATTTTCCCCTTCACGCCACGATGAGAATATTTTAAAACGAATCCTCTCCCAGATCTCTATCTATTTGTTTCATCAAAACACTCAAGTAAAAATCTCGGTATTATTTTTAACCAAAGAAAAATATTTCATTTAGATTTAGATTCATGCAGCAAATAACGGTTTCCATAGTGATTAAACAAAGAGTGAAAAACTGAAAATTCTCTGTGAAAATTGGGTTTTCATGGAAATCCACTATTTTCCCTAACATCTTGGACTCCTAATCGTTAAAATGAGTGTTCGTTTGTCAAAATCTATTTAGACATGTCCTCGTAATTTCGGGCTCACCAACTTATATATTAGGATAGTAATAAAAGAAAGTGTATGTCTGTGTTTGTTTGTGTGCGATGCCCAGCCAAATCTACGGTATGCAGATATCTGAAATTTTTAACATAGGTGAATGGAAGGGAGTCTGAATGCACTTCAAAGCCGGGTATTTAAAATTTTAACTAGCTCTTTAATTAGGTTATTTTTAACATGTTTTTGAAGAAAACATTGATAATCTGGTTTAGAATTAAGTTTCAGAGATATTTCTAAAGCATTTTTTTTGGGAGGGTGGTGAGGGGGCTTATATAATTGTAATACACAGGGAGTCACGGGCAATGCCATGCGGGATTGCTAGTTATATATAATATAAAACAGTTGTTACCAAGCCAGATACATAAAACGATTTTGATATTTTAAAATTACAAATTTATATTTATTTTTAAAGTTTACAACTGTCCAAACTCTTTAAGATTTATTCATATTTAAAAAAAAATGTTAACCTTAGGATGGTGGATATCAGTTTCCACATTTCATTAAAAGTACAGGATACATTAAAAAAAGGGGGGGGGGAGTTAAAAAGGGTAACAAAAGAATGATGCGTAATTTTAAAAACTTTATAAGGCTAAGTTAGCTGAAGGCTATTTATTTACGTTGGCTTTTAACTACCACAACACCCGTAAGGTCTAAGGCATCACTCTCGCAATAAAATAAATTACTGATGACGGGAAGGTCGGAGCTCAATCCCAGTTGGATATAATGAGGGTTGGTTTTCCTGGATGGCTTTTCACTCTTCCTCCAAGCATTAACAGGTACACTTCCTCTAAATTCAATCTTCCTCTTCCCTAACACATAAGTCCAGATGTAAGAAGTGGTGCTAAAAGAAATTACTACAAAATGATGTATCAAAAGGAAAACCTGTGTGGCAAAATTTTGTCTATTTCTAAGATTCAAAGTAGTTTTTAGCGTCGTAAGCAATAATTTATATTTCATAATAATAGTAATGAATAGACATCTGAATATATTTATATCAGCTCACAACATACAGCTTTCTTAACCTAAGACAATATTTAATACTAGACCAACTTACGTACCAGCATCTGTGGTCACATGGTAAAGAGGGGATCAAAAGTCATATCGTGGTTGATGTACTAAAGGTGCTATTTTCTTGATGGTTTTCCACTCTACTTCCATGAGAATTAAAGTATATTTCCTCTAAATGCTCTCTTAACCATCATCATTTAATTAGTATATCCTATTTGCGGATAGCCCAAACGGATGATAAAAAAAACCTATTCACGTTATCCCTAAATACAGAAATGTTGTTATCTGTGTGCACTTTACACGAACAAACAAGCACATAGAATTGTGAATTCTTTAAATACTTGAGCAGAGATTTGAACCAAAGATCCCAAGGGAACATCTAGCTTCTCTACCGAGAGATAAATTAAATTATATACCCCTAACCCATACAAAAACATGTTTCTAAATTAGTTTGAGTCATAAACCACTTCTGAAGTTGATTACGTTATTCATGGATATTTCTTCCTTCCGTGTTAACATTGAATATCAGTCGATATGCTACATAAACCCTTGTTCCATGTGCTGTGTAGACCCGTACTGTAATTGCTTCACACATACTACACATGACAAGGTCCGCTGTCCGCTACTGAAGAGCGATTGATTGGGAACCATTTGTATGTAGCCTGTGATGTGGTAGATAAAACAGCCTCCGCTCTTATCTTCATCGGAGTAACTTGATGGCTATACTGGCCTCCTATTAGCATGTGTTCTATTCTCAGCTTCTAATAATATGAGCTTTAAACTGATGTATTCTACAACTTCCTCCAAATAACATGTGATAATATATACTACTAGCCTTCTAATATGTGTTCCATACCAGCCTCCTAATAACATGCGTTTTCTACTGAGCTGCTAATACCGTGTATTTTATACTGAACTCCTAATAGGATGAGTTTTGTACTAGGCTCCTAATAACATGTGTTTTGTTCTAGGCTCCTAATAACATGTGTTCTAGACTGACCTTCTAATAATGGATGTTTTAAACTAACCTTCTAATAACATGTGTTTTATACTGGCCTCCTAATAGTATGTTTTCTAAAATAGCCTTTCAATAACATGTGTTCTATACTGGTTTCCTAATAATGTGTGTTATAAAATAGCCTTTCAATGTGTTCTATACTGGCCTCCTAATAACACATTAAATTAATAGTAGTTTTTGAAGTTTTGACACCTTTTGTGTTGTAGCTATGACTTGTAATTAATACAAAATATAAATATTAAGTTTAATATTAAGTTAACTCAAAATCAGTTAAGTAATTTAAAAAGATTTAGACTTATGTTCACATTAACATGGTGAACACATTAATAATGCAATCTATAAAGGAAGTAGTGGCTGAAAATGGTCAATTAATTTAACAAATAACCGATTGCATATTCCTGTACGACTATCTTGATCGGTGACATGTCTAAACACTGATTTTATATTTGAGTCCTCACAGCATCGAGTGTTAAAAATTCCGAGATAGTTTGATTTTGATATCGAGTTCCATTCTTGCAAGTGACTTTCACAGCCTATCGTAGCTTCTCCAGAGGGACTCTGGTTAGCCGTCACTTTTCACTTATGTGTCAATGTTGACATACGCAGTGGGAACATGGATAGTGGAGCAGGATGGAAGCCGAACTCAAACCGAAATGAAGTTTCTGAAAAGTACTATAGGAGTGACAAGAATGAATAGGACGAGAAACGAGAAGTTGAAAGGGATAGTTGAGGAGTAGCCAGTGCAGGGCAGAATAGAAAAGGCCAAATTGAGGTGGTACGGCCATGGGAGGAGAACGGAGGAGGATAATATATCAAAGATGAAGTTGGATATTGATAAGTTATACAGATGGCTAATCCATTATGGATTCGTCCCAGACTTCTTGTCTCTTTCTCACGCTGGTCAGCTGATCTCCATCTACTACTTGGTTTCCCCTTAACCTCCAACCAAATCCCTCTTCCCGTTTTAAAATTTCAGAGATGTATGCTGGAACAGGATTGCCATATCTGGAGTCTATTTTGTATCAGGGGACAGAAGAGTTCCGTAGGATTTGTAATTCAAATAATTCCATAATCAGATCATTTGGTGATGGCCTCGGGGGTCCCCCCCACCATCACCATCAGATTCGTCCCCCTCCTTCAACATCCACCCCGAGTCATGTTGAGATCTTCTGGGCTCACTTAAATGGCAGCCCATCCGATGATGCAGCAATACATTTACTGGTCTCATCATAGTGTGTTTATTCAGGCTCTAATTATTACAGATGATCTCAAGTACTGCAAGGATTTTGCTAAAAATTTATCCTCGTATATTTCATTTATTAATTTTATCGATGATCATTTGTCCAAATTTTCCCATTTTATGACTTTACGGCCGGTATTTGTGTTTTAATCTTGTACACAAAGATGTATGTATTATGTTTTAAAAAAATAAAACGAAACTAAAATAAACTAAACTTGCAAACCATGGTGAGTTAAATGTTTTTATACAAAAAAATTTTTGGTTTGCAATAACTATTAATAAATACTATACAAGTTTCCAATGACATATTTTTGGAATGAGGGCACTATTCCTCACTGATATGTTTTTGTCATGAGGCATTTAGCAAATTGGTTTTTTTTTTATATAGCCACTAAATCAATTTCTTGCATATTTTTCCTTTCTTAATAATTAAAACCACTCTAGTATTCTTAACATATATTAAGCAGGACATTAATAATGCAGTATACAGTTTTCAAATCCACCATGCATTCTCTACTGTACAAGTCTTATGTATCGATTCTCTCATAACATTTCCCGCCAGAATCGCAAGCCGTGAAGTGCCCAGATTTTCTCCTTAGATTGGAGCATCGTCGCGCACGCACAAACCACTGTTTAGTAGTACGTCCCGACGCCACAGCTAGCCTGGAACACATTGATGGATGGACGCCCACATCTGAACAATACACTTTTCCTTACTACAATCAGTTGGCATGCTGCAAGTCGCTCGGTTATTGCGCCAAAAGGGACTGGATAGGATTCCAGCAGTCCCGCCAAGTCCTCTGCGAGACCAAAATTACAATTCTCTAAATTTTTTTTACCTTGTAATTAAGGCGTACATTTCTTAACCATCCGATTATACCGAATACCTCAGCACATCAATTATAATGCAGTTTTTGACTACGCCGGAAATCAGACACGGAACTTTAGGCTCCATAGGAAAAAACGCTACCGACTAATCTAAGGAGTTGGGGATTTTTGAAGGTTGTTGGAACGGGGAAGAGGAATGAAGATAGTCCAGGCTCTTTAAAGCACCTTAATGTTCTTGGAAGGTGGAAGGGTCTTTTGGAATTTGCTTGAAAGAAAGAAAATCTTTTTGACGGGGTCTTTTGGAATGGGGTCAAAGGAGGTCGGGGATCTTTGAAGGGGGTAGAAGTTCTTGGAAGGAGAGAAGATATAAGCATATATTGGTAGTATTCACTTTTATTTGAACCTGAATCTCGAACCCGAATCCTCAATCTACCTTAGAATTTGGAATCCCAAATTCGAATTTTATAAAAAGAATTACTTACACAAGAGGAAATATGCATACATCAGAATAGTATAAAGTATAAATAATATATATTGTTTAATATTTTTGACGTATAGCTTATTCTTTTAATATATGATATTATTTGTTTATTATTTTAGTTGGAAAACTAGATGAATAAGTACAAACTATTTAAACATTGGGTAAAACTATTTAGAATTCCATTACGGGAAATTTAAGCAGATTATTAATTATACAAATGAGGAAACGTAGTTTAATAGATGAAGTTAAAATATTCAAACCTAGAACCTCATGACAAGATCCCACGGTCTAACATGTCAATCTCGTGCAAGTGTCTGGGAGATCGGGGCTTGAATCCCGATTGGGTGCACTGTATATAGTTTACCTAAATTTCATCCCACTTTCATTCAATGAAAATGCAAGTACATTTCACTAAAAATTCTTCCATCCTCATGCCTATTCCATTGGCGTGATTAATGAACGTATATAGCCCCAACGGGTAACTAAGTTTCGGTGAAAAAAAAGGAAAAAAATCTTACTTAAAAAAACCAATTAATACTGCTGACGCTCAATCTTGAATATCAGTTCTGGTGATGATATAGGGTGGTGGGTGTCCCTACCCCCTTTCCCCCCCAAATACTACAGATGAGGAAAAGACGAGATTCACTTTCTCTTCCCTTCTAAATTTATTTTGGTCACGAGGCATTACTAAGTGCGCTCCATTGCCCTGAGACGCACCACTTGAATGCGGGTCGTGTGTGGCTCCATGTGAGAGAACGAGACTGGGAATGTTGGATATTATAGTCGGATCAACATAGAAACACTACATTTGTTTATTTGTCCCGTTTCTTTTTTCTTCTATCTCTTAGCACCACATATGACAACCAGTATATAAACTAATCAAGCTAATGTGTTAGGAACGAGGAAGTAAGTTTGAATTTTAGAGGGAGTGTACCTCGCACTTACGTGGAGAAAGAGGGGGGAAATAATCATTTAGGGGGAAAAAACCTCAGTACACACGACCAAGGTTTGATCCCTATCTCCACGTCATATATATAGTCCGGTCTCTTATAAAAGCGATGTCTTAAACTAGGGTTGGGTGAACTTTTTTTTTGTGGAAGGACGGAAACTTAATGAACAGTCGATCGTGCCAAAATTACAAAGAAATACCTTGCCTGTATACAAGTTGATATTTTAAAGGGCCCATAAAGGAGCAAAGATTTTTTAGTCAACTTTCTTATTTTTTATTCAACAAGGACCGATTTAAATTTTTTATTATATATTTCATGTACATTTATAAAAAAAAGGATACGTAAATCATAAAATATTTGACAAAAAAAGTTTTTTTTACTTTTCTTGAGTTTGTTATCTATTGATGTCTTGGTTCTTTTTTAATTCAACTGTAGATATATACCTTAAAATATACTGCAAAATTGTACTTTAAAATAAACATAGCTTAATTTAGGAATAGGTGACCTGGTGGTCTAGGGGTAAGGTGTCGGACTTCTGTGGTGGGGTCCGGTGTTCAATTCTCGGTCCCGGCACATATTTATCTGATTACCAAACCCTTCCTTCACCTCTGACAAGACATCTTGTGAATGTGAGGAATGCCAGGCCTCCACTGTGGTTCGGATTCCACGTTAAACTGTAGGTCCTCCATTTCATCTCACAATCACCCTACCATTACACATTTGCGTAAGTGCGTATAACTCGAATGGGTAGTAAGACGCGGTGCTAATAATAATAATAATAATAATAATATAGGAATATAGGAATAGTAAAAGAAGAGCGAGTCTAGGACAGGATAGAGAAGGCAAGACTAACGTGGTATGGCTATGTGAGAAGAATGGAGGGGGAAAGGTTGCTCAGGGGGCTGTTAGGATATGGAGGTGGGGGGCAGGAGGCCGAGAAGAAGACCCAGGGACAGATGGCTGAAGGGAGTAAGGAGTGTGAAGGAAAGAGGAGGGAGAGAGATGGTGGGAAGAAAGGAGGCGGTGAATAGGCTTATGTTCCAAACAGATTCAGTCAGTGTTTGGAAGCTGTCCATGATAATGATTATGATGATAATTGAATAAGATTACAAAATCTACTAGAAAATCACTCAAAAATTGAGCTCTAAAATCTCAACATCTCAAAAGTTAAAAAAAACCTTAATTTTATTATATTGTATGAATACCATTTGAGTTGGAGAAAGTTTAATTTATAAATGATGAAGAGACATTGAGAAAATATGCGAAAAGGCCACACCAAACTCCTTAAAAGATCACATGTCACCTAAGGGCCACACGTTCATCATACCTGCCTTAGATCAATATTTTGATTACTGAATATAGGTATCGTGTCCTATTATAGACCAATTTTCATAGAAAGGGCCTATTTTTAAACACAAAAAAACTTTTTTGGGTACATATTGATAAGCTTTTACTTAATTATTAATGTTATAGATATTTATAATATATATCAAAACTTACAGTTTAAGATCTCATGACTTAACCTATGATTACATGAAAAGTGATCGAGTAGCTTTCTCTATCTAAATGGAACAGTACCCGTCCAAGAAATCCACGTTTTAATTACATTAGTTAGGAAAGGAGGTTGAGTTTTAGAAATAATACACCCGCACTTGCTTCGAGGTAGACTGAGAATCCATTTAGATAAAAATACTCTCAATACATTTAAGAGGGATTTGAATCCCTAGTCTTCCCGTCACTTGTTGTCAAACATATTTAAAGAGTTAAATGTAATATACATAATAGGCCTATGTATTCAATTTTATTTTACCACCATGTCTTATGACCCGTTTGGGTTATACGCATGTGTACTAATTACACTACTATGTTAGAGACGATAAAGGTTGAATTTAGAGGAAGTGTAACCTCATTTGCGTGAAGAGAGAGTGGGCTTCCATTTAGGAAAAACTACTCACAGTATACCCGATCGGGATTCTAACTCCGATTTCCTCGTCACTGACAGTCCAGTCTATAGCGAGTGAGCGAGTGTGATGCCTTAAGAAAAAAAATATTTACTGCATCTAATACTAATTCTGGTTGTATGTAAAATATGTCATGAAAACTATTCCGTCAGTTGAAATTAAAACAAAAATATATTGTTCTACTAGTTAATAAAAATAAAAGGTATGGTCACCTAGAGTTTAAAATAGAAAATGAAATCACTGTAAAAACGCAAGAGTGATTAACGCTTAATAACACTATTTCTGTACCACAATCGTTCGTTACAAACAACATACACACTTTTACTTAACGTTAAATGTAACAGGATACTACTAAATACGACTGTAAAATTAATACTTGAGATTATTGTCACCATAATCACTTTTAAAGTTAGGTCATTAAATTCGGTTTTTGAAAGCTAAGTAATTGTGAAGTCATTAAATACGTTTCTGAAGTTAAGTCATTATATTGTGATGGTCTAAAACAATATTAGCGGTGCTGATTAGTGGATTAAATTAAAACTAAATTTGAGTTTGGTGGAACTTATCTAAGTAGTTCCCCGTTCGAAGAGCAGCTAAAGTTTGAAATATCTTGTTTGCTAACGTCTATTTAACTATATAATGTACAACATAAGAAACTTAATGGCGTAATATGATATTGAGGTATTTTGATAATTATTACGTTTAACACAAAGGTTGAAAACGGATTACTTTAATTGGCGAGGATAAGGAGAGTGACTATAGAGAGATAGTATTCACATTAACGTGGAGAGAGGATGAGAAAACCAAAGCTATAGATCATACTTGAAGAAACAGTCCTTTAAGCACCTGGACGAGGTTCGAAACCCAGTTTCACCAACGATGGTGATCGAGTGCAGTGCGAGTTTTGGTCACAATTACGAATATACAGTCTAACTTTCAAAGGAAGTGTCCTTTATAAAATACAAACATATTTTTTTCATGGTCAACTATGATGACAGTATACTATTTTATTACTGTTATTTTATAGGTATTGATAATACCCATCAAAAGTGGCAGCTGGAAATCAAATTATTTGACGTCTGTATATTTAAAATGAAATTTAGTTTATTTTTCTTGATGTTAGATAAGGTTCTTCCAATGAAAATTGAACTGTATCACCAACTTGTATTAAGTGCTTGTAGAAACCACACTGAATAATTCTAACTGATAAAATCATGTTTATTTTTTATCTGTCTCTTCAAAACTTGTACATACATTTATGCCTGTAACTTTATAGAATTTTTTGACAGAACTTACATATTATTTCGGTATAAATGAATTGTTATAACAAATGGTGATAGCCCGATAATGTTTGGTCAGGATGCTATTGGAAGAACCTTAGATGAAGATTTAAAAAAAAGTTACCGTAGGTACTATACACATACGCATCTGAATCAGTCACAATCGGTTGCTAGTGATAATTCTAACAACGTTAAAATTAAAAAGTAAAGTGTTATTAATGAGGGGTTGAGAATCATTGTGGCGTATGTCAGGCACATCACATTTTGAGAAAATCATACTTTTGTGTTAGTGCTCAGAAAAAACTCACTTATTTTTTAATATTTTTATTTAATGTGGTTTTGGCATTATATTGGCTTTGAAATGTATCTAGTATCTTGAAATAACTATTTCAGCTTTTGTTTGTGGTGGTACTTGACTTAAACCATTATATTCATAATTATATTCATAAAATTTCAGGACTCTGTTTAAACTTGTAACAGGTTTACATATTTATATTGGAAATAAGAACATTTTTGTTTACACTCTTGGAAATATTTATATTATTTTGAATGAATTTAAATTTAAAAATAATATAATTGTCTTCTTAAATGTTTTGATTCTGATAGTTATGTTTACACTAGGTTTATTTTTGCGAAATAATATGTCAGAATATTAATTTTTCAAAAGACTTCCTCTTCAT
>CABFVX010000061.1:372068-441542 GCA_902151425.1 Timema shepardi
ATAAACTTATGGTCTATGACATCAATAGTCGATTCCTTCGTGAGCTTCATTAGTGTTAGCGACATCTTAATGTTACGGTTCTGGCCTGTGTATGAGTCACTGTATATTATCACATGCTTTTTCTGCATGACTTCAAGATATTTTTTTCACACATGAAGCTATTTCTTGAGAGCCCCTTGATGCAGTAGTCTCGTCCCACACATACATATACCCAAGATTATTCGCAACATCGTGGATCCCTAAATTATAACAGTACATGTTGCGTCTATAATAGGCCTCTGAAACAGTTAATTTAGGAAATGGCAAGGCTTTTTGGAGATCGATTGTAATAGTGTAAGTGTCAGGATTTTCTGTAGCTTTTTCCCCATCCGTTTTAAAACTTTCTCTTGCCCTATCTGCTTTTCGCAAATGTATTTCATGTTGAATTTCTAGTTCACGTTTCTTCGTAACATCCTCTTCTACATCCGTCAACTGTTTGTACTTGTCACAAGCCTTACAAGTGTCCTGTCTGGGAACATGGAAGTGTAAATTAAACTCCGTATTAAAGATATGCCTGTAAAAGTATTCCAGATCTTTACTTGACAAAGCCATGCTGGATACAACAAACATAACCTCTCTGAGAAAAGTCTCTATAAACAGAGTGGTGTAACTCTGACTTACACCATTATGATTCTATAAGATTTGACTACATTGTTGACAACATGAAACAAGTGCTGCTATCTAATGAGAAATACTAAAATCAGGACATAAACCATTATGATACTAAATAAATAGTGTTGCCAGGATGTGAAATCATGGTGTAACTCATTTTTTTAATTTTTCTGGCTTACACCACTATGATTCTTAGCCCCTCTTTTGTCAATAGCGGTTACTCCACTTCTATTTTAATAAAATTCCTATACTAAAGGAAATGCAGGTGAGGCCGTCATATGGTTATATTTCTCCCCTGTGATATTTTGACTGTGGCTTGATTCCTATCCTGGTGTACCAAGTGTTTTTTTCCACCTAGATATGTTTCTAATTTCCCTTTACTCAATTAGGAGTACACTTTATCTTCACTATAACCCAATCATCCATACCTCATTAGTGTAATTAAGTGGATAGCGGATGGGAGGGCTAGTAATATGTGAAGTATACAAAAATAAAGATTTAAAAGGATATTCTTCTTTAAGGTTTTCTGCTTTATTTCTCATTGCTGGTCACTTGCACTTGACATATCATAGCTAACGTTTATTAAAGTACAGTTGGCAGGCTTACCTGGCTTGGTTCCACTATGGCTCAGCTTATAAGATAGAGCCATAGGGGAATCTGTTAATTTAGGACTGCTACCTTTATAGGTAAATTAAGCATATGTACTTTTAATTGTTTAAAATATACTGTTTAAATAAGAAAATTAAAAATATAATTTATTACTAATCCATCCGACCTAGTTACGACGTCTTTTCGAAAGACATATCATGGCGAAACTCTTGCGGTTTGGAGTATTGCGTTTTGAATAATGCATCAGTGAAAAAATCCAGAGAAATAATGTGAGCCACAAAAAAGCTTAGCGATGTGAATTCATCTTTCCGGAGGGTTGTGGAGGGGAAGGAGACGGTGGGCTATGTTTTGTTTTTGAAAGGATGTAGGAGGAAAGAGGTACTGTTAAAATGTGTGTGTGCCCGGATGGGATGTTCCCAGCAGTGTGGCCAATCTGACCGTAATAATGTATCTAGTTCATACAGAAGAGAGATTCTGTGAGGGCAGGTTCGCACGAGAGGGTGGGAGAGAGAAATAGAGAGACAAAATGTCGCAAAGGAAAAGAAACAGGAAGAGAGATACGTCCAGGAGAAAGAGAAAAGATGAGAACAAGGATTTGTATAGGAGGTATATAATAACTATGTGCGTGTATAAGGCTTGAGCGTGTTTGTGAAGAGCACTAAGAGAAAGTAAGAAAGTAGGATAATAGAATGGAAAGCGAAATGAAATATAGTTGAAAGGAGGAAGAATTACACGCAAAACTTTGATGTACAAGTAGGTCAACGATATAAAATACAAGAGGAAATGAAAAAGGGCCCGACAGTATATAAGTAAAGTTACTGTGGGTGATAGTGAAATTGAAGTTAAAATAAATTAAACCTGGAGGAGGAAGAGAGTAAAATTTACCAAGCCGAACCTGGAAGAACATAAAAATAAATAGGGTGATGTGGGACATGTAGGGGTATATAATTTTGTGTAGTATAACAAATTGATACAAGGACAAATGAGTCAAATAAGGAGATAGACGATATCTACAATTGGACTATCAAGGATAACTTCAACAAATATACAGAATATATAACCTTTCCATGATGGACTGGGGAGGTAGGGTGAAAACCATTAAAAAGGAAAAAACACACTTTCTATCACCACGTCATACTACCTGTTCAGGTTATACGCATACTATGATAACCACTCCTTTGGGTTAGGGGTGATAAAGGAAGCATTTGAGAGGTAACCTACCTTCATTTGTATGGAAGGAAAGTGGAAAACCATTCAGGAAAATTCGTCCTCAGTATACCCGACCGGGGTTCAAATCCCGATCTCTCCTTCAACAGCAGGCCAGTCTAACACTAGGGTGACGCATTAGACCATTCGGTCACTGAATTGGGCTCAACCAGTTATACTATATGTTATGTTACGATGGAGGGAAATTATAGTTAATTCGAGTATTTTTGTAGTGGCTAGAGCAAAAAATCTATTTTAGATTAAATTAATTAAAGACTTCTTTAGTATATAAGCTTAGTTAAATTTTCTTCATATAGTAATCGCAACAGTTCTTGAATATTTGTCATAAGAGAATTATCGTTTGATTAGAAAATGTTTTACTGAAGATAAAAACGTATCATAGTCAAGAATGTCTATGACATTTATTTAAAAACTATTGAGATTATCATGTGTATGAAATTAAACTAAAACATCCCTACTAATACACTATTTTATTAAGTGTGCCTCAAAAAAATAAATTTCTTTTACGTCTAAAACTGAATATATATATACACTGGCGTTATTTCACCTTCCCTTCTAAATGTTAGCATCATTTTTAATGCTCAATTGATATCCCTTAACATATTAAATCTATCAGTAGAGTTTCGGGTCAGTGTCTGGATGTGGAAACTTGGGGTGAAAACTTTCACATATTCACTCTCTAAACTTATGGTAATACTTTATTTTTTAAAATCAACTTTTTAATGCTGTTACCGTTTAGTAAAATAGCCAACAGTTAAAACATTTGATGAATCAATTTTCATGAATAAGTTGTCGAAGCCAAGAATTATGCATATGCGACTTTTTGACAGGTCCTAGATAAGCCTAGTGATTCTTTTTTGGTCAATATTGAAGGCTCTACATTTATTATGATCCTATTTTAATTAAAATAGCTAAAGTCTATGATAGACTGTACTCGCATTGACACTTAACAATAAAAGAATAAACCAAATAATCATATTTGAAAGAAACTGAATAAAAACAAACAAAATAATGTGTAAAAAAAGGCCAGTTAACACATTATTTTAAACTCAGGATTATACCAGCATGTGACTCATAAAATAATCTAGTCATTGTCATCTCACTTAACACTAAACTCCCGAAGACAGTGCAACTATGTGAAACAGGATGTCTTGCACGATTGGTTACTATATTGTTGTGCACTTGTGACCTTACCATGGTTCTCTTGATCTACAATCAGCCTCTTTAACCACCGAGCCACAGAAGGGTGATAGTGGTAGAAACAATGTTACCAACACGATGATAAATTGAGGTAAAATATGGAGGTAAGAGAAAATATGAGGATGTATAAAACACGTGAGGACTCTCTCTATATCCCAAAAGTTGATGAGCTCGTGTGGGAAATACAAAATAACGTAGATTTTAACACTTGTATTTTCTTGTAAAATAACTCTTGCGAATATTGTGAAGCATACCTTATGTAGGAGTCGTTGCTACCCTATACCCTCCTCATGACTTACACGCCAGCTTACGTATTGGCACTAACCCACATACATCCAGACCAGAAATTACTTTGCTGGTTTTACATTACCGCCTATGCCATCAATGCTATATTAAGATAAATTGATAAATTTTGGAAACAACCTAGGCTATAATACATCTTTGGTATTTATGGAGATAGCTTGAGTTATATTTTGATTGTTTTTATAGTCAGACGATAATTTGGTCAATTAGTGCCTATGTCAGCTAATCACTCGTATTTATAGTTAGATAAATGTGCATAGGCCTAGATGCCAAGCCCTGTGTCCTGAAGACTTCCCTTTGGTCAGATTGTGTCAATTTAGGCAGACGTAGGCTTAACTTTAAAATATTTTTCTTTTATCAATATTCACTACTCTATATCTTTTTAAAAAAATTCTAAAGGATTCTTTTCTCAACGATGTGACTAACCAAAATGCAAGCAAAAAGGTACTTGTGCTGTAAAAAAATAACACAACAACCTTTCATTTTGAGGTCTAAAAATATTAACATAATATTAAGAGTCATAAGTATTGGTCCATTTTCTACTACTCTCACGCAAATTATCGCAGATGTATACTCAGTCGATATTGTAAGGTAGCAACTTATTGGCTCAGCCGGCGTGGTATGCTATACCTCCACACATGACTGCTGAATAGTTTGCCTAGGCTACGCCCAAGGCCGGATTTAGAGAAAACCTAAGACCTTAAATTATTTCTTAACTTTTGGGAAGGAGTGATGGGGAGGGCTTATGTCTTTTTGCGATGTCCAAATGGTTTGATCTACTAGATTAATTTTAATTTTTTGTTCCCTTCCTAAGAAAATCAATTATTGTTTATATACCTAGTTAATTATTTATGTTTGGTCTCATTAATATATGGACTGGCTTTTTGTTGTTAGATTTAACCACACCACACATTATTTTGGCATCAGTGCTACCCACATTTATTGGTTTTACATGGGAACATAAAGCAGGTATCCCCCTTTTCAGAATCTTAATTACTATGAATAGCTAATTATGAATTTATTAATTATTATATTTCACACATGTAGTGCAAATAACAAATTAAATCTAAAAGATTTTTACTTTATTTTTAAGACGCAGAGTTTAAAAAAAAAAAATTTAAGGGTCCCAATCCTGATATAAAATGATTTATATTAATTCCGGTTAGACGAAAAAAAAAGATATTTGATAAAATCTTATCCATTGGACATATTTTAGTGATAAAAGTGAATTTATTTGTTTCTTCAACATTATTATGACTGTCTATAGCTTTGAAAGACCATATAGTTCGATTCAATACTTTATTAAGTGTTACCATAACGACCACAATATATAACTATTGGCAAAAAGTTTTGATAAATATTTTGATTGATAAAAATTGTAGTTTAATAAGATTTACGTTGATGAACATTTTCTATTAATTTTCATCTTTAATTTTTGGTTTGTCAAATGTTTTATTACTAAAACAATTCTGGAAATCCAAATAATAAAACTGTTCATGGCATAGGCAAGTATTAATATAATATAAGAGAAAAGAATGTTTAAATAAATGAAAAGCAAGGAGAAGTATTGTATTTGGTTTACGTGATTAAAAACAGTTTACTTGATAGCTCTGCTCTTTAAAAGTTTGGAATGTAGATATCTTTAAGTAAAAAAATATTGTAGCTATGTACTGTTTTTAAGAATGTATGGCTGTTGGCAGAAATACACAGAACTGCATAACGGATTGCGGTGCATTTATTTATATTCACTTGGATGTCTGCTAAGGGAGGATTTAGCATACATGAGTTTCCGTGAAAGAAATTTATTTATATCTTTAACTTGAGAATCTCTGGAACCACTTAACCGATTGTGGTGCTGTTTTTACTTTTATACTGGCCCAATATTCAGGCAGGTTTTAGCATTATGTGTGTATAATCAGATGTTTCGGTGTGAGTCCCAGTGAATTATTATTATTATTATTATTATTATTAGCACCTCGTCTTACTACCAGTTCGGGTTGTACGCACTCACACTAATGTGTAATGGTAGGGTGATTGTGAGATGAAATGGAGGACCTACAGTTTAACGTGGAATAGTTTTACATTACCGCCTATGCCATCAATGCTATATTAAGATAAATTGATAAATTTTGGAAACAACCTAGGCTATAATACATCTTTGGTATTTATGGAGATAGCTTGAGTTATATTTTGATTGTTTTTATAGTCAGACGATAATTTGGTCAATTAGTGCCTATGTCAGCTAATCACTCGTATTTATAGTTAGATAAATGTGCATAGGCCTAGATGCCAAGCCCTGTGTCCTGAAGACTTCCCTTTGGTCAGATTGTGTCAATTTAGGCAGACGTAGGCTTAACTTTAAAATATTTTTCTTTTATCAATATTCACTACTCTATATCTTTTTAAAAAAATTCTAAAGGATTCTTTTCTCAACGATGTGACTAACCAAAATGCAAGCAAAAAGGTACTTGTGCTGTAAAAAAATAACACAACAACCTTTCATTTTGAGGTCTAAAAATATTAACATAATATTAAGAGTCATAAGTATTGGTCCATTTTCTACTACTCTCACGCAAATTATCGCAGATGTATACTCAGTCGATATTGTAAGGTAGCAACTTATTGGCTCAGCCGGCGTGGTATGCTATACCTCCACACATGACTGCTGAATAGTTTGCCTAGGCTACGCCCAAGGCCGGATTTAGAGAAAACCTAAGACCTTAAATTATTTCTTAACTTTTGGGAAGGAGTGATGGGGAGGGCTTATGTCTTTTTGCGATGTCCAAATGGTTTGATCTACTAGATTAATTTTAATTTTTTGTTCCCTTCCTAAGAAAATCAATTATTGTTTATATACCTAGTTAATTATTTATGTTTGGTCTCATTAATATATGGACTGGCTTTTTGTTGTTAGATTTAACCACACCACACATTATTTTGGCATCAGTGCTACCCACATTTATTGGTTTTACATGGGAACATAAAGCAGGTATCCCCCTTTTCAGAATCTTAATTACTATGAATAGCTAATTATGAATTTATTAATTATTATATTTCACACATGTAGTGCAAATAACAAATTAAATCTAAAAGATTTTTACTTTATTTTTAAGACGCAGAGTTTAAAAAAAAAAAATTTAAGGGTCCCAATCCTGATATAAAATGATTTATATTAATTCCGGTTAGACGAAAAAAAAAGATATTTGATAAAATCTTATCCATTGGACATATTTTAGTGATAAAAGTGAATTTATTTGTTTCTTCAACATTATTATGACTGTCTATAGCTTTGAAAGACCATATAGTTCGATTCAATACTTTATTAAGTGTTACCATAACGACCACAATATATAACTATTGGCAAAAAGTTTTGATAAATATTTTGATTGATAAAAATTGTAGTTTAATAAGATTTACGTTGATGAACATTTTCTATTAATTTTCATCTTTAATTTTTGGTTTGTCAAATGTTTTATTACTAAAACAATTCTGGAAATCCAAATAATAAAACTGTTCATGGCATAGGCAAGTATTAATATAATATAAGAGAAAAGAATGTTTAAATAAATGAAAAGCAAGGAGAAGTATTGTATTTGGTTTACGTGATTAAAAACAGTTTACTTGATAGCTCTGCTCTTTAAAAGTTTGGAATGTAGATATCTTTAAGTAAAAAAATATTGTAGCTATGTACTGTTTTTAAGAATGTATGGCTGTTGGCAGAAATACACAGAACTGCATAACGGATTGCGGTGCATTTATTTATATTCACTTGGATGTCTGCTAAGGGAGGATTTAGCATACATGAGTTTCCGTGAAAGAAATTTATTTATATCTTTAACTTGAGAATCTCTGGAACCACTTAACCGATTGTGGTGCTGTTTTTACTTTTATACTGGCCCAATATTCAGGCAGGTTTTAGCATTATGTGTGTATAATCAGATGTTTCGGTGTGAGTCCCAGTGAATTATTATTATTATTATTATTATTATTAGCACCTCGTCTTACTACCAGTTCGGGTTGTACGCACTCACACTAATGTGTAATGGTAGGGTGATTGTGAGATGAAATGGAGGACCTACAGTTTAACGTGGAATACGAACCACGTTGAGGCCTGGCATTCCCCACATTCACAAGTTGCGATTAATACACGTCTTGTCAGAGGTGAAGGAAGGGTTTGGCAATCAGATAAATCTGTGCCGGAACCGAGGATTGAACCCCGCACCCCCAGTACAGAAGTCCTACACCCTACCCCTATACCGCCAGGTCACCGATGAGTCCCGGTGAAGGGCGAGCCGATTGTTTGTATACATTTCTTGAACCACATAATTACTGTGGTGTAATTTTTATTATTCTCTAGAGTATTTATCTAGGCATTTTTTAGTATAATAATTGGGTATTTTGGTGTGAGTGCCGGTGAAGTGTCAGCCGGACATTTGAATATATATATATATATATATGGAACCACTTAACCAAATGCAATTTTTTATATATAATATTTCTTCAGGCATGTTTTAACATGATATAATCAGGTTTTGTGTTGTGCGTCTCTGTGAAGAACCAGCCAAATATTTGTGTATATCTCGGGAACAGCAAACCGATTCCAATGTAGTTTTTTTTACATTCTGTAGGATATTAACCAGGCAAATTGTAGAATGATATATTTAGGTTTTGGGTTTCGAGTTCCTGTTAAAATATCGTATGGACGTTGTGTATATGTTATCTAGGATATTTATAACCACATATACGATTGCAGTGCATTTTTTTTCAATTATGTAGTATTTATATCCAGGCAGGTTTTAACATTAGTTTAAGCAAGTGTTTTGCTGTGAGTCCCTGGAACTGCTGACAAGCTTATTGATAATGGATTTTGTTGGTCAGCTGGAAGGTGAAATTTCATTTTTCCGCGAAGGGGATAATAGCCCAGAGTTAACTATAGGTGAATATTTATATGTAACATAATATTACCTATTTAAACCACCTCAACTACTCATCCGGGCTACACGCCTAAAATAATTTTTGTCGGATACTGATGTAAACTATACAAATTAAAGAGGATATAATCACATTTGCTTGGATGGAAGTTGAAAAACAATTTAGTAAAAGGTCCCTGAATATTTCCGAATAGGATTAGAACCCTGTTTCATCAATGAAAATTGATTAAATGAGAAAATATGTGTACCAATAAATATGGGTAGCACGGCTGCCAAAAATAATTTGTGGCGTGGTTAAATCTTTAACAGCAAAAAAAAAAGTCCATATATTAATGAGACCAAACATAAATAATTAGCTAAGTATGTAATTAATAGTTTATTTTATTAATAAGAGGACAAAAAAGTGAAATTAATTTAGTAGATCAAACCATTTGAACATCGCGAAAAGATATAACTCCTCCCCCATCACTCCTTCCCTAAAGGTAAGAAATAATTTAAAAATTTAAGACTTTCTCTAAATCCGACCTTGGGCGTAGCCTAGGCAAACTATTCAGCAGTCATGTGAGGAGGTATAGCATACTGCGTGGGCTGAGCCAATAATTTGCTACCTTACAATCCCGACGGAGTGTACGTTAGAGATAAAGGGTATAGGTAGCGTAATAAGATTTAAGCAAATGTTATTACAATTAGTTAATATTTATAATTTGGAATTTTTAAGAGTCAGATTCAGCATGTAATATCAGCTTGGGGGAGGGGGGGGGGAGGGGAATTTTTGCCTTCTAAGTAAGTGTCTTCCCTTAACCTGGAATATCACAAAAAGGAGGACCTTTTTTTTAATGTACCTTGACTAATGTAGACAACTAATGTGCTGGCAAGTGGACAAAATATCTCCTTTGAATTAATCGTTTAAAACAAACGCATCCATGCAACGTGATAGTGCTTTGGACGTCCAGTCAACCCCCCTCCCCCTATCACAGCATGTAGCTTAGTCATCCCCTCCCTTAGAAACACCCCTCACAATGGTGGTGTTGGGGTCGATGTCTCTACCCATGTTTTGCCACCTGACGACCTGAATGTGGTGGCTGAGTCAGACAAACATCAACTAGTTGTTTCGCGCGGTCATCTACCTTGATCCGGGTAGCGTTATATAGTATTATTTTAAGTTATTGAATCAATTAACTGCGGTTGTGGAACACGGAGCAACAACAAAGCTTTGCTACTCCAATTATTCCTGGTTACAGCTTACGGGAAAGGTTAATTTCAAGTGATGAGGGTTAGAACCTCACCCATTTTATAAATTTCTACGAGTGAGCTGGAAAGAGCTTACACAAATTATCTGGACGCTACTTTCACATAACTTTCAGGAATCTTTTATAGGCCACAATCGACATGGGACTGACGGCATTATGGCACTACGGGTTTTTATCACCCAGTAAAGATCCAATGACCTCGGTTGGGTTTGAACCTACTAACATCGGGTTCTGTTCTTTGTATTAGACGCTTGAAATTCTCTCCCCTCTTTGCTTTGGGCAGTGTTTTTTTGGGTTGAAGTACCCACTTGAAGAGATAGCTCTACACTCACGTCGACTATAAAACTTATTTTACAATTTTTCTGATTTTTCATATTTTCATGACTTATCCAATTTTATCACATATTAAACAAATATATTATTAGCTAATAAACATAGGCATATTTATAAACTTGGGGCGATATAAATGGGACTTTTTTGTTGCACCGAATATCACTGCCCTTTTGTGCTATACGCATATGTAATAATTACGCTAATGTGCTAGGGATGAGAAAGGTTAAATTTTCAGTAAGTGTACTCATATATTTTTGCGGAGAAAGAGTGGCAAGCCATTTAGAAAATAATCGCCCTCAGTACACCCGACCAGGATTAAATCCCCAAACTCCCCATCTTCGGCAGTCTAGTCTATTGCGAGAATGACGCCTTAAACCACGTGGCCGCCAAAGAGGATACATATTTTTTTATCTACAGCTATTTTATTTTGTTAAAATATATCTATGCAATGCATATTTCTTAGCATGCGAGAAACGAATCTCTCACATTTGTTTAGTGATTGGGTGCGAAATTGATTGGCAACGGGGGGGGGAGGGGAGGAGGATTTGAGGCAAGTATTTAAAGTTAACCGATGTTCCCCATTTTTTAATTAATTTCCCTTATATTGAAAAATGCTACTACTTTTCCAGGTACTCCCCGTTTTCTCTACCTATGACTCATTTGTCACAACACACTGAGTGAATCCATATAGACCACATATTCAATAATTTTGTGGTGTGTTACGTAAAAGGAATTAGGCTATACATCAAGTTAATTGGTTTAAGTGATACCTCAACAAGGCGACCCTGATTCAATTACGGGTGGTTTTGAAGAATTCAATTTATATGTTTACAGTCAGAATTTCATATAAAGCCCTTTATTTGAAAACTGGACATTTATGTTACCACAGTAGCGTGAATTAAAATATTACAATTATATTTATATTCCTAGTCTCTTTAATCAATCGGCCCTAATGTAAATATAAATTATACAGTAATCCATAAAGAAGTATTGTTGGAAGTTTTTGATAACTTTTTAGTTAAAAAATTAAATACATTATATTTCTTGATGCCAAATTTTAGTGACCTTCAATCAATGTCGGCGTTTGAAAGTGAGTTTCTTTTATAAATCAGGGTCTGTATATCTTCGTTCTGTTAACCAGTTTGTAAATTATTGGGATGCTGATTATGTGGAGGTAATAATACTGCTACAGGTGTACTGATATAATCTGTCGGCTTAAGAAATCAACTCTAATAGGGGAGGAGGATTTGAGGCAAGTATTTAAAGTTAACCGATGTTCCCCATTTTTTAATTAATTTCCCTTATATTGAAAAATGCTACTACTTTTCCAGGTACTCCCCGTTTTCTCTACCTATGACTCATTTGTCACAACACACTGAGTGAATCCATATAGACCACATATTCAATAATTTTGTGGTGTGTTACGTAAAAGGAATTAGGCTATACATCAAGTTAATTGGTTTAAGTGATACCTCAACAAGGCGACCCTGATTCAATTACGGGTGGTTTTGAAGAATTCAATTTATATGTTTACAGTCAGAATTTCATATAAAGCCCTTTATTTGAAAACTGGACATTTATGTTACCACAGTAGCGTGAATTAAAATATTACAATTATATTTATATTCCTAGTCTCTTTAATCAATCGGCCCTAATGTAAATATAAATTATACAGTAATCCATAAAGAAGTATTGTTGGAAGTTTTTGATAACTTTTTAGTTAAAAAATTAAATACATTATATTTCTTGATGCCAAATTTTAGTGACCTTCAATCAATGTCGGCGTTTGAAAGTGAGTTTCTTTTATAAATCAGGGTCTGTATATCTTCGTTCTGTTAACCAGTTTGTAAATTATTGGGATGCTGATTATGTGGAGGTAATAATACTGCTACAGGTGTACTGATATAATCTGTCGGCTTAAGAAATCAACTCTAATTATCAGAGGGAGAAATATCATTAGCAACATTTGTCAGAATATTTGTTACAGATTCTATGAAATGAATATTTTCGTTAATTACCCTTGTGTAAATATTTGGTCCTATAAAAAATTCTCATTATATGCCTAGCGCTTTTAAATGGTAAAAATATAATTTATATGTCAAAATGTAGTTATATAAATAAGTTATAGTAAAATTGAAAATAATAAATTTGGAAATGATTAGAATATTTTGAACTTGATATATAAATATTTAGTATATTAATACATTATTTCGGATTGCAACATACATGCACATTTAAATATGTGAGTATTTTTTAGCAACGTGTTAAAGCTTAAACGTCGCCGACTGTTTAATATCCGCCAAACATTTATTTTAATTTGGTATTAAATACCGGAAAATTACATTATTTCTAATAACTGGTCGTTTAGTGACTTTTTTTTTTTTACAGATTATTAGTTTAAAGTGCTGATCTATAGTTGAATTGGGCATAGTTGGGTGACATTTTTAACTATGACTTGGAGGGCCGAGCTCGATTACAATTATTATTGTTGACCACTAGTGTTAATACAGATTTTTAATTTATAGTCTATTTAGACAAATATCGCAGCCGTTACTTAAAATTAGAGAAGGGAAGAACAGTTCAGTTTTGGGTACAGCTCGAAATGTCTCACTTCATTTAAATGTGCAAATCATTTAACTAGTTCAATAATTCATTAACTAAATACTGTAGTTAAATCGTTCGTGAACTACATATTGTATTTATGTAGATTAAGAACTAAATAATTTAACTAAATGTTCACGAGCTACATCTTGTGATTCAATATTTTTCGATCTAGTTCTTGTAGTTATTCGTTCGCGAACTACATCTTGCAGCTAATTGTACGTGAACTACATACTGTAGTTAATCATTCGCAAACTACAGCTTACAATTCAGTCGTTTAACAATTCGCAACCTAAAGCTTGAAATTGAGATAAATTTATTCCTTTTATATCACAAGTTGGTGTCACCACCCCTCCTACTATTCCCCGTGGACAAGTTGTTAGAAGGGCTTGAATGAGAAAAGGGATATTTGGAGGGAACGTTGGGACTAGAGACTGGCAGTTTCATAGTTAAGGGTCTACTGGTAGGGAGAAGTTTTTAAAGTTAGTTTAAGTTAAATTAACTAAAGTTAATGTACTTATTATGCTGGAAATAGCATTTGATATTGTTTAGCAGGTATTTGTTTTCAATGATTACTAAGCTTATGAGAATATAAACGTGTTATTTTCAAAATAAATTTTATTAGTTCACTATCAAAGCCAATAATATGCCTAGTCAAAACATATTTTAACTCATAAAAATATTTCAAATTCAAACTAGAGTAGTTACAACTGCCCCAGCTACAATATTAATGATAGCTTTAGAAAATTTGAGTTTTGCAGGACCATTTATTATGCCTATTGCTCAGAGCTATATGGTGGTGGAAATGGACTAGCATTTCTAAACAAGGAATATATAAAATAAACTTATTGTTCATTCATTTCTGCGATTGAGTTCGGCCGAAGAAGCATGAATGTTTTTTCATGCTTAAAGTCATTCACCATGAGAGCCTCTTTGAGAATGAGAAATACCTTGTTAGAATATAATGTTTTGGTAATGATTGTAGCATAAGTTGGGAAGGGGGGGAGGAGTTAATATAAAGTGTACACGTGAGAGGAGAAGAAATTAAAGGAGGACTAATAGTGGTAGGAAAAAGGAAGCTGGAGGTATTTTACTAAACCGACCCGGCTACAGGCTTGAAACATAAAGGGAACATTCCAAATGGCACTCCAACATCCATCCCACAAGGGGACTATCATCGTAAATATAAGTAAAAGAAATTTCGCTTCGCCAAAGGCCGAACGGTGAATCGAATGGCGGAACTCCTGGCGTCCACGGTGGGGAAGAAACACCCTCCTCAATGACATCCTATAACCCACCATGGCTGCACCTTCGGTTGGGTCGCCAACCCCATATTAGTCAGTACTCATACCTCGTTGGATAAATCGGTAAAATCCTACATCACCACATACTGGCCCCAGGGGTGGTTGCCCCCTCCATTATGTAACAGCCAGCGTTACGGAGGAAGTCCACCAAAGGCTTAGGCGATTCAATATGAACAGACAGATTTCCACTTCCTGCACTCTTCCACCGGCGACCTCTACGTGGAACTAAAGACCTTCTCAAATTCCTTTAGCGGGCATCAGACACGGCATTACCCTCTACAGGCTAAAAACAGAGGATGCTGCTGATGATAATTATGAGTTCACGAACTACACATCCTTAGTTAAACTCCATCCTATAATATTCAATAAATAATCCTTGGTAGCCAAATGTTGGTCCTAAAAGAGAGAAGGGATAAAAAGAATATCTGTATTGCAGAATACCCCAGACTCCTGTGCTCAATGTAGTTACCGGTAATTACGAAACGTTAAGAGAGTGTTTACACCGGTAAAGCTTTTTGTTATTTAGGGAACACCAATTACAGATGCTAAAAAAAAAATCCTTGTGACGTTTGGGAAAAGTCATTGTGGGAGGAAGGGGAGTTGCACGTTTATTTTTTTATTGCTTGAAAAATTCCGTACATCCCATGAATCAATCAGTAGCTCTTGGCCAGTTGGTGGAAAGGCTTCGCCTCTGTTTATATTGCTGTTGTTGTTGACGATGTTGCAACTACCCTCTCTCTTTCTCTCTCTATCTCTCCAGGGAAACGTTATGACCAGATTGCTGCTGCATTATTCACGACACAATCACAGTTTGCTTACACCTTCTACGCATGTGCAGGACAAAGCAGTCGCCCACTGCCCATGTGCCACACCGGGTTTCCCTTTTCTGTTTTCCTCATAAACTTTTCAAGTCCGGTTGATGCACTATGGGGGCCTTGGGTGGCTGAATTTATCGACAGTACTAGTTAGTTCATACAAATTATATATATAGTTTTACTAGTAAGATTTTTTATGTGTAGGGGGTAAGGGAGGTGGGCAAACTATCTCAAAGAGGAGATAGAGGTTTGGCTGGTGGTTAGTCTTTTGCACGCACTGGATTTTGTTTTTTATAGTTGCGTCCCGATAATCCCAAGGGGTATCCATATTTAAATATTTCCTTTTACTCTATTTGACCCTAAGAAACATTGCATAGAGCCACACATATTGCGTCATTTTACTGTGATAAAGGAATTGGATGCAAGGGGAAAAAATAAAAAAATAAATAAAAGCTAATGAAAAGAGATGGGCTGCTTTTAAAGCAAAATAAAATAAATGATATAAAGTAGTTAACTAATAATTTCAAATTTAACTTTTTATTTCCGTCATTTCAGTCATCGTTAAATTGGACAAAACTACAAAGACGCTTTTGTATACGTGCCCACCGGTGGGGGGTTAAAGATTGAATGCGTGGTTTTTTAGTCCATACGGTGACTCACCATGTAATCCATCTTCCATAAACAATGAACTTGGGAAATTATTTATAGAAATACAAAATGAATACGAAACTTTTGTTGTTTTATTTAATACTCAATCCCCAAAATGTGGTCACGTGGAAAATAAAAAAATGCCCTCAGAAAGAGGGTCTCATTGAATCTGTGGAAATATATTTGGACGCCATTGTTTATTAAAAACATCCGAATTGGGTTCATTTCCTCGAGGACTACATTCAAAAAACTGCAGCTCTGACAAGAGTAATTTTAAATCGAGTGTAGAATACATTGCATGCATATTTTAAGTTAGGAAGTTTATAAATATTGTTTAGCTTCGCCATTGTTCAATAAAACATAGCTATACGCGACTCTAGAAAAACAAAGCTCAACTGGCACAAGACAGTTTAATATAAATTTATACATTTTAAATGGTTTTAGTGAACATTTCTCAAAATACTGGAACAAAATTTTCCGTGATAAATTCCCAAATATGTTACTTATTGTAAGAACGGGTTAGGAATGACAGTTCGGAATTATTATTCTTTGCTCTCGACACCATAACACTTTACCAAATTAGTATTATTTGATAGGTTTACACTATTCATCAGAAGAAACTAATCAAAAGACTTGACGTATCAGAATATATAAGTAGCTTTAGTAACTTTTTAGTATATTTTTATATGTTTCCTATCATATTGTTTACCTACTGTATAGTGCCACTTTTTAAATAATTAAACATACAAACAAGTTTAAATAATACTTTCTCTTCTCTAATTAAGTTATATCTTGATAATATTTCATAAAACTAATTAACTATGAAATAAAGGTGGAGTGGGAGGGATGTTCTCGCAATAAAATTTAATGTAAATCGAAATATTTTAGGTTATTTTGAATACTGCGATGACAGTTAAATTATGAAGCATACCCCTACTGACACAACCCCACTTGGGCGATTGGTCAGGATGGCTATGAAGTTTTGGAGGAAAATGTGCTTTGATAATAATTAATTAAAAGCTTTATTAGTCTACAGTAAGTATATATTAAATGTGATATTCGTTATGTAATGCTAGCTTATCACCATCATCATCACCATCATCATCATCATCATCATCATCAACAACAACTGTTTCCAACTTTCCTCTATCCTTCCACCATTCTTCCAACGTTAGATGCCTCTATTCTTCTCCTCTCACGTGCACACTTTCTGTTATCTGTTCCTCCCATCTCTTTCTTGGCTCCCATTGCAGTATTTTCCCTTCATACGTTATCTCCATCTCTTTATGAAAGGGGAAACATTTAATATAGGATTGATATAAATTTTATATATATGTGGTCGGATAGAGTGGGATGGGGTGGGGATAAAGAGAGCGTTGAATAAATAAGTGTCGGACCAGAAGTTTGATGGCGTTCTCCGAAGGTCCGTGGGTGTTCGCTGGCAGTATAGGGTCGGCCCAAAGAGAAAGTCCTAGGAGTAATAACCTCATTTCTCTTTGGTTGCCTTCACGGATACTTTGTTTCCTCCTAGGAGACAAATCACCCGCCATTCCGCGAGGCGGTGCCCACTTCGAAGGAAAACTACCTTTAAAAAAAATGCTTAATAGCTTCCTCTAGCAAGTTCTGACCTTACCCTCCCGTACGTACTAGATAACGGAATTTTCACTTTCTTTATTTGCAAATTAATGTTACGAGAGGAAACGGAGAGATTAACTTGTTAGTCTAAGCCAGCTCAGTTTATTATAATTTCTACCATTTCTCTTTTTTATATATTACATCCTTATGAGTTTTATATTAGCTAATTTCATGTTCAATTATTAAAATAGTAAAATTTTTTTGATAATGACTTGACAAAATTTAAAGTTAAACGAGAACGTACCGTATGTATTAATAGGTAGAACTTTGAATAAACATACAAAAATAAATAGTTTCAACTAAACTATAGCGCTTTCGCATCTTACGATTTTAACTGAAAATACACCATAACGTGGAAAGAACTGGGAACTCAACTTATGGTGAAAATACATCCATTGACAATTCGGTATCAAACCCAAAACCTTTAGAATCGATGGAAAGTGTAGTAATTCATACCTAGCCTAAAGGGTAAATGGCAATAAGGATACAAACTTTGAGATGCACTGATATGTACCCGAATTTGTGTATAGAGAGTGTTGGAAACATTTAGTAAAGAACTCTATCAGTATAATTGTTGGGTATTAAAACCTGAATCTCCCTGTAGCCAACACACCAGATTAGATGAGATAAACATTTTAGTCCGCGTCCCAACGATGCAGGTCATTTGGTTACTAATTTCTACACATTTTGGGAATCGCTTATATTTTATACAATTGCAATTATATACGTATAAACTAATGACGGAAAAGATGACATGCCCAATCAGTAATAAAGGCCAGCTCGTAAATTGGAGACGGGATATTCAATCCGACTCCACCAGTTCGGCTGTCACACCAGTTCGTCGGGAAACTCTCGCGCTTTTCGCACCCACATCTGTATTCTTGAACAGTTCCTGATCGAAAAAAGAGGCACACTTCGATCACGTGGTAGTAAAGTTTGGACTCTATTTATTCTAACCACCCTCACCCTTTCAAACCCTAAGACTTCACCCAACCTCTTATATCACAAATAAACTGCGGTGTGAGGAAAGCCGATCCAACGTCCTACAACCTCACATCTACAACTGGTAGCAGCCATGATGGTACGCAACAATATATTCTGTTTTATGGGTGCACTTTGTAAGTTCCCCGACCCACCCTCCTTTTTTTCTGAAGAGAGATCTGAGAGGGCATAAGCAGAAACTGGTCAAAGTTGCCATAAATTGAGAGCTAATAAAGTAAGGTAGTTTCTTTTTCAAGGAAAAGGAGGTGGGGGTGCACGTTAAGGCTAAGTTTGAAAGTTGAATGGTTGGATAATATTTAGGTGAAGAGCTCTAGAGCAAGACTTATCAGACATCAGATAATTCAGAAATACATACTGGGTTGAAACAAGGAGATGCACTTCCCCCATTACTTTTTATCTAATTTTAGAGTTTGCTATTCGGGTAATGCAAGAGATTATGGAAGGGTTGACATTAAACGATAAAATCCAGCTATTAGGACACGCAGATGTTTTAGCTTTATTGAGCAATAGTAAGGAAGCTGTTGCAAGACATGCAAAAATTTTACTATAGGCCAGTAAAGAAATATATTTAGAAGTGAATGCTGAAAATATCAAATATATGATCACACAGGGAACACAAATTGGGGAAAATAATTTAGAGATTAATGCAAACAGCGTATCTTTTTACATGATTAAAAAATTTAAATATTTAGGAACAATTTTAACTTCGTATTCCAAAACAAGGCGCTTAGGAAGATATTTGGTTCTAATCAGATGAAGCAAATGAAGAGTGGAGGAGGTTAAATAATGCTAAGATACTTATTCAGTACTCATCACAAGCCATTGTTATTGTTAAGATAATCAAGTTTCGTAGATTACTGTGGGCAGGAAATACAGCACGAATGGGGGAATCTAAAACCTAGTGCGGCAATGAACTTTCGAGTTTCTAGTGCCATAGTAAGTAAGTAAGTAATAAGTAAAACTAAATTTTAAAGGGACCGCGTAGAAGTAATGGGGGAAAGCCATTGAATAAAATCATCTCGATATACCAGGCCAGGGTTTGACCCTTCGTACCCTCACCACCGATTAACAAAATAATATTATAGCAATGTGTTTGTCTGCAAGGCCACCTGTGCTGGTTTCATTAATTTAAATGTATTGCATTGTTTTCAATTAGTATATATATATATATATATATATATTTATATATAATAGTCTGACATAATATTTGTTGACACTTTCAATACTATTTTATTTAGGCTGGTTAAGTGTAACAAAGTCTATTTATTATAGGGTTAGAATTTTTTCAAATTAAAATTAATAAATCGGGTCTTATTGTTGGGCCTAAGATATAAATATCCCTCTTAGTTTTTTTTAGTTACTCTACTTTTACTATGCTATCATTATTTTCTACTTTTTCGGCCAATAACCTCCTCAACTAAGCTCTCTAAAAATACAGTATATTCCTTTAGCTCTTGATAGCCTTTTACTAAAAATAAGTCAGAAACGTTTCCTTCAAAGGCATAAAGGAGCTAGTTAGTTTCCTTTTATTTCCCCCGCCAAAAAGTTAACTCAAGGAAGAAACCTTAAGCCGCAACTCTTGGCAAAATGAATAACCTAAGTCTCCCAATTTTTTTTAGCTCTTCTTCTTGTACCTCATACATACTATCCCTTTAGCAGTTTTCTAAAAAAAAAACCAACCTTATATTTCTTCATCTTTATTCGTTTAAGAGAGCCACGTAAAGAAATTTACAAGTAGTTTTTTTTAAGGTACGAGACGTGTTCCTTATTTATTGAAGTCACGCGAACAGACTTTTCAATACTTTAAGCCTGATAAGGCGAAAAATTAAGAAGAGCCTCATTTACTATTTTACAGAAGAAATATACTATTCTCTTTTCTTTAAAATGTGAGGATGAGGTTTCATAACAAGAATCTCTCATTTATTTAAAAACTAAGGCAAACATACTTTTCAAATCACAATCTTTGAATATATTATTGAGTTGAAGAGGTAAACAGTATTTGTTTTAGTATCTGAAACCGAAGTAATTAAATAACACAATGCTAGGGTGTTCTTTCATGAAGACCATGCATTTATGTTTTCCAATATTAATTGGTTTTTATTATCCGTACCAGTATTGACTACAGGTGATTTTAAATACTAAACCAACTGGAACAGAATCAGGAAAATTAGCTTTAATAAAATAACCAGCAGTGAATTTATATAGTAAATCTATTGGGGGGCGGAAAATCAGGAAGATTATTTTTAATTAAATAATTACCTGCATCTCGAAATAATAAACCTAAGGGAACAAAATAAATAAATTTAATTTTAATTGATTGACTATTGGAGACTCAAAATATTAAACCTAATAGAACAGTATAAGGAAGATTAATTTTTAATCAAATTCACACGAGAGCGAGCAGAAATTGCTCGTACACATATTTTGAAATATATTTGGATAGTTTATGAATACTATCTTATTATGGTTTACAATAAAATTGTTCATTTCCACACTACAAACCTAACGTTAATATTAAATGAAAATTAACAAGGTTTTCATTTTACTATTTAAGCTTTAGACTATTACTCTTTAACCCACAATTTTGAAAGAAAAAGAATGTTTACTATTAACTACTACAAAACAAACAAAAGATCCACGTTAATACCTACGTTTTGAGATCGGTACTAGCTACAAAACAAACAAAAATCCACATTAATATTTACGTTTAGAAATCTATCAGTTATTGGAATAATAATTTTCACCAGGTAATGAATGAATACGTATTTTAAGGGACTAAATTGGTATTTTGGCTAAACCATTGGAAAAAACTCTTTGTGACCATCTCGTCACAGATCAGTGAGCATTGTTCGAGGTGATGCTACTTGCTACAATCTAATTTTTTTTAAGAAAGAGCTAGAATAGTTAATAAATATACTTTCACATATCCATACGTAAAATCGTGTTATTTTAGGCTGTTAATTTTAATATTTATTCTCAATACTTACAAAATAACACTTAAAAATAGTAAGCTATTATCAATTTTGGCACTCATTTAAGTATTTTCTAAAAGGTTATTTTTATGAAAATTTATTTCCTCCCTGTGTACGTGATTCATTTACCATAAATCATTACCGTACATCTGTAACATCCGCCTCTAGTCTATGGGGCTTCAAATAATTCGTTTACAAGGTATTTTAAGTAGATACGTTGAAATGATACCTATCCAATATTATATCGACAAAAGTGGGAACCTATACACAAACAATTGTCTGTAAGCCACACACATTAATTTGATCAAATCTATAAGTATTTATTTCAATATTTTTATTATTATTTTTGTTTTTAATTTGATATGTTCACAGTTTAAACTATAAATTCTGTAAGCTCGCTGCTTGAAAATATGATTTTGTTTTGGTTTCTATATGTACACATATTCTTGTATTTAGGAATGATATATTATACTGGGTCTTGTCCCCCCCTTTTTACAGTTTGATTATATAAAAAATCTCGATATTCAGCACTATGAATGACATTCTTACTATAAACTTTATTTTATTTCCAGCTATAAAATATCACTTTCATTTTATCAGGACTGGAATTACTGGAGTGTTTGAAGGGGATGGAGTGAGGGGAATTCATGATCGATCATAGCGTGGAACGAGCTCATGTCAGTCAACAAACACCCCCTTCGCACTCTTACTACCCCCCACTCTTCTATCCCTTCGACACGAGTCGCCCTGGTTTTGCCCCCGAGGGAGGTTATAGGGGCATCACATATTGACGTCCGATGTCAGGGAGGTCCCCATTTCGATACCCGATCGGGCGAGGTCGACACGAAAACGCTCGATCGTGTCCTGTGTCGTTGACCCAGTTGGATGTATTCCTTTGTATAAGTGTCATAAACAAAGAGTGGATTCTATTTTATTTTAGGATTTTAGCTTAAAAAACGAAACAACAAATTTTCCATTGACTCGTAATTCCACCCTCCCTTGATTTCGAAATACTCGAAGAACAAATTGTTAACCCAAACCAGGATTTAAACCAACGTCTCACAATTTGTAGCATAAATCCAACAGTTTCAAGCTACAACACTTGTTTTCTTTATTATTATAATCATTACGATTTTTATTTAAGAGGTTTAACGTGCACTTTCTAAACCAACTGTTTATATCAGCACAGACTAATAAACTAACCTATATCTAGAACATACACAATACCCATCTCTTGACTCTTTATTCATCACTGTGATTGGTAAACGGCCCCGTGGTATAGTGGTTAGTTGACCTGGATACGAACCTAGGGGTCCCAAGTTCAATTCCCCGCTGGTACCTTGGGTATTTTTCCCTAAAGGAGAACGACCCCGATGGTCATCAGGGTTTGGTTAGTTAGGCTTTCGTTAGGATTAAGAGTTCTCACTGGTTCTACAACCACATACACATTATCACCATCACCACATATCATCTCATCTCATCGGGAGATGGAAAGTCTCCACAGAAAAGATGTACGATTAATACATTCGGGCATCCCTTGGGCAATGGTACATTAGTACTGGATAAACTTACCACAGAACTGGATTACGTGTAATGCATTCCAAACGCGCAATATTGTTTTGTGAAAGGTGATACACACATTTCCCCAAGAATTAATTTTTAAGCCATGTGGTAAATCAAACCCGGAGCCCTTAACTCAATAGTCAGACAAGCTACTGACTTAGCTAAGTGCGTCGCCCTACATTACTTGTTAAAAGTATCTCTGGGAAAGGAGAGGTATTAATATACACATTTACACTTCGCATGGATATGAAGCTATATTTGTATTAATTTTTAATCAGATACTATTTAATAATTCGGGTTTATGAAAAAATGAACCATATTTAGTTCTTGAGATTTAAAAAATACACTTTACATGTAAAATTTAGCTGTTAAATTTGTAAGAACCCTTATAATATTTTAGTTAAAGATGTACTGAGAAATAGCACATAGTGGAATTTTAATCGATATACATTTATGGATAAATAAAATTATAACGTTGCTATGCACTTATCCCGTGTATTTACAAAGTAATGTTCTCCTTTGAGTAAACCTAACCTGTGCCTACTCTGAAGATCCTGGTTAAATGACTTAGTTGAAGCTATTTTTGGTAAAGTAAGTTATACGTTTACTAATTTGGAGGCCAATAGTTTTATTCTTGATAATTAAGCCAGGATTGTCCAAACAAATAGTGTACATAACACTTACCCAGAAGAGGAAACCTAAGCCTAAACCCTCGCATTGCGACTTCACATACCTCCTTCAGTATATGAACATTTTATATCATGTTATTCATTAATCTCCTTATAAATTTGGCCTTTATGGCTTTTCATGGAGAGGTTAGGGCTCAAATCCCACCATGACAAAATGGGGGTGATTATAATTGTAGTTCACAATTTTTTTTTTGTCATACCAATTCGGCTACAATTCTTAAGATTCATTCCTCATCCTAACCCTTAGATTAAATAGTCGTGAGTTAACTTTATGCCCATGTAGTTTTATAGTTTTCTAGTGGTGGGAAGAAATCCCAGCCAAGGGTACTAAGTGTTTTTTTCCCTAAACTGTCTCCCACTCTTATCCACGTAAATGCGTATAATTATGCGTCCTTGAAATTTTTTCTTGTTCCTCATTAGGGTAGTTAAAATGTGTACATACTGGATGGGTTGTAAGACGCGGGGTGAAACAAACACACATTTATGTTGAACGGACTAGTTGTAAATCAAAACAGGTAATATTTTGTAGTACCATAACATAATCTAGTTTACCGTCTAGACGAGCCCTCCCGAATAAAACGCCCCATTTGAAATATTTGGGGTCGCTCACACCTACAAGTTGCGGGTCACAACCATCGATCATGTCTGTCGGTTATCTTCACCTCGCACACATCCGTTGGTGTCACAGAGGGTTGAACCAGACACCTCATGGGGATTACCCACCTGACACGTCTAGCCTCCCATCTACTTCCGTGGCGTCGGGGCGCCTCCTCCTCATTGTACTGCAAGTGTCATCCAGTCGGTAAATCCCCACAATTACACAACACACTTAACATCCTCCTTCTGACCCAGGAGCTTACCTTCCGGAGAAAAGGGTATGGGCAGGGGTAATTTTTATGTTTTGAAAATTGCTGCGAAGGTGTAAAGAGGGGGTGAGGTCAATGACAGGTCAAGAGTAAAGCTTTTGTGTGGGAGTTGGACCAATTACACAAATTCTAAAATTCCTTAAACGATGGTTGGGGATTTTGTGCTTTATAAATCTAGTTTGTAAGTCGTGTGCTTACAGCAGTGATGACAGAGTGATTGGGTTCGTACTACATCGTCGACGGGAAAATCAGGTTTTGAATTTGTGTTCAGGTGCACTAGAACAGGAGTAATCAACTTTGGGTTTTTTCTCGTATCTCCAGATATAATTTATTTTCATTTTTATAGCTTTGAAGTTTTTGCAAGTTCTATAATCTACATCTAAAATAAATTAATAAATTACACCAAACATAATGTATTTGATAGAATAAATAGCCAAGCTATTATAGCTGCTAAGTATGGTTATAGCCGCATTTGAATAACTTATTCTTTAAATTGGAAATTACAACTGGGCACAGGAATCGAAACCGGGAGCTTTGGCTAAGTGTGTCAATGCTCTTCCTACTGAGCTATCCAGGAGTCTTTCAGTAATCAGGGTCATTCTTCACTCATATTTTATGGCAGAATATTAAATAATAAGTTTTAAATGAAAAATATTTATAATGTATTTAAATATTTCGTACCAATATATCTTCGCATACTCCAGGTTGGACAACACTGCATCAAAAAGGGGTTCCCCTATCTTTTGTCAGATTTAGGCGAATATGTTTCCTTTATAATGAGTTTCGTAACCCTACTACTAATATTAAGTAATTAATAACAAATATTTAAAGATCATAATTGTGGTAATAAAATTTTATGTTTTGAACGTTCACCTTTATTTAATCATAACTATTGTTTCTAATACTAATGAACGAATAAACCTATATTTAGATTTTCCATGTTTTTAAACCTCAACGCTTTGAGATGATTTTAAGCTTTGGTGCATTAGACTAGTTTATTTTATTGGGTCCAGTTTAATAAATATATATATATATATATATAATATATATATTCGTTAAAACATTGGTAGTATTGCAAAAGATAAGGCTTATTATAAAATATAATTATTATCATAGCTTTGAGCACATAATATTTATGTCATTTAAACAATTATCGATTAAGTTAGATGCCCCAACCGTAGAATGTGTATATCCCTAACTTGCACAGATTAATTAGCAACAGAATTGCTCTATTTTTTTTTATTCTAAAAGATGTAAACATATATTTTATTATCTTTTTGGGGTTAATTTTAAGCATATCACTGATAATCTTAATTATACTTTGAATATTTTAATTTGCCATACTTTATAACAACCAATTTTGTGAGAGCCTACCCATAGTGGCTAGATATGGCTCACTAAAATTGTTATATAAAGTGAGCCCTTAAAATTGTAAGTTATTCAACTTAACAACGTTACAAGGAAATATTTTTATGTTCAATTGTGTCAGTAATTTAGTTAGAATATCACCTAATTTAAATATGTCTATATGCTGCATCCACATTTATGTTGATTTATTTCTCCTTATGTGTTTTTGCACCTAATAATTAACTATAACCGTCATTGGCCATTTCGCTTACGATAGGGGGATTCACAAAATATCTAAATATAATAGTACGATCTTACACTAAAAATTAACAGTTACATGACTCTTTTTATTAATTCTACACTGCCCATTTCACTAATCTTGTTTTTGCGAGGAAAAAATCGTAGAGGATTACATATTCACAAACTATTGAACTCAAAATATCTGTTTAAATCAAACCACCCCTTACTAACTTTGAAACTAGCCCTTTACTACATGAACTTTCAGGTCACGTGGATCCTGAGAGTGAAAGCAGGTGGTTTCCCACACTGTCCTTCACCCCTCCCCCTCTTTTTGTTCCTTTCCGCCTTGCTTCAGGATGCGTTTGAACAAACTTGTTCTTACGACAGAGGACATGTAACGCCCGAATAACCATGCAAACAATATATAAACTTTGAGGAGACAAGCTTTCGTGCGGGTTCTACGTGGCGGGCAGGTGACAAATATAACACACGTACAAGGGGGAACATTGTTGTAGCCATGTCTACTGGTAGGTTTTCTGAAGACCCATCAAGACCCTATTTCCCTCGTCTGTCCACTTAGTGGTCACTTTGTCGGAAATCACCCTTCTCCCTTCAATCCCCTTGGCATATACCTCCACGCCTTAACTCACAAGACCACTTGGGCTAAAGTTAGCTACGATGGAAAAAGAAAGAGGAGGAAGGTTGAGAAAAACTTTTGTTTGATCAAAGTTGGTAGACGTGCCTTGTGCTCATAAAGCCACCGCAGCGAACTCTTGGGCGAACAGATTTTCTGAAACACAACCAAAGTGATCGGTCTACCACCTCTTTCCACCCAACCAAACTCTCCTCGAGGGTTTGGCCAATCCGAAATCGATCAAGACATGTTATTATTTTTGTCGACGTGAATGAGGTTCTTTGAGAGGATGTGTGCCACGCAATTATTGGTTACTTTTAAGTTTGCTGAGGTTGGCAAATAAACGACTCTTGTGGTGGGTTGTGTGGGAGTGCTGCCACCTGTCGAGAAGCGGGTGAAACTTCCTGCTGCGTTTGTTTCTACTGTTCTTCTTCGTAAACTCTTGATAGGGAATTATTACAAATGACGGGTAAAAGAGGGGAAAGTCCAATTTTAACTCGAATTTAGTTATGGCTTCCATCTCTTAGACAATCATGAAACCTTTATAAGGCACTTTAGATTATGGTTAAAAGTGATCTTGGTCATATTTAAATTAATTAAAAATAGTACACTGTTTCGGTGCAAGTTCAAAAACTCACTTATTATATATAAATCGAACTATTTGTACATTGGCCCCCAGATATTGGAACCCAAACTTCGCCCATATTTGCATCTGTAATTGTTTTAATATATACTATAAGTTTAACATGTACGCTCGTAGAGGGCCGCCAAGTGGTTTATAAGTGTTAATACTTAAACTTCACTTTGATGCCTCTGACGGGAAGGACTGTGTTCGAAACTCGTCCGGGTGCGCTTCGTTTCCCACATGTACGATTTTCACCGCAGTTTTTCGAATATATCTCCAAGTAAATTCAGGTTTATTTACCCTTAGATAATCTATTCTCCTCATCCTTAAACAAAGTCTTAAATAACCTTGGTTTTGAACGTATATCTAACAAAATGTTAAGTTCTGGTAAGCAGTTATTTTTAACACTGCGTCTTACTTCCCGTTCGGATTATACGCACGCCTATGTACTAATTATATGCCATTAACGGTAGGAATTGCTCTCTGAAAGGTCTTTTTTCCTACCAATATCCTACTATATAGTAGATTTATGGTAGGGAAAAAGACCTTACAGAAGTCAATTCCTACCGTGAATGGATTTTACGCTGGGTGACCTGGCGGTCTAGGGGTAAGGTGTCAGACTTCTATGCTGGCGGCCGGGGGGGGGTTCAATCCCAGGTCCCGGCAAAGATTTATCTGAATACCAAACCCTTCCTTCACCCTTGACAAGACATCTTGTGAATGTGAAGAATGCCAGGCCTCCACCGTGGTTCGGATTCCCCGTTAAACTGTAGGTCCTCCATTTCATCTCACAATCACCCTACCATTACACATATACACATTAGCGTAAGTGCGTATAACCCGAACGGGTAGTAAGACGCGGTGCTAATAATAATAATAATAATAATAATAATAATGATTTTACGCTAATGTGTTAGGGATAAGGAGTATTGAATTTAGAGGAAGTGTATTCGAATTTGCCTTGAGGCATAGGGAAAAACTATTCGTTTAAAACCACCTATAGTACACCGAACCATAATTCGAACTCCGATCTCTCCATCGTCGGCACTCCAGTCTATTGCGAGAGTGAGCTAGCATTGTTAACTTTCCTTTTAGTTATATTATCATACAAAAGTGTTTTGGCGATAAGGTCTTAGCACGCAATAGGGGCTATTAGCACCTGGGATCACGCTGTGTGTAAATAACAAACATGTTAATAAATAGGTTGCTAGAGCCCTTTCCTTGGCTAAGTGGTTAGTGTGTTCGAAAAAATATATAGTTTAGCTGCATTAGAAATCGAGTGACAAATATAATAACTAATAGGTATTTAAGAATTAAGTGTTGATGGGCGCTATTACTTGGTTCGTAATATAAGTTTTGCTGTGCGCCAATATAATCTGTACGTCTATATATATTTACAAGTTAAATAAAGCATAATTAAAGTTCTATAATCAACTGATACTAGCTAATTTCGATGGATGCATAGTCTCAGGCGCTATTCTTGCAATATACTAGACTGCCGATAACAGGGGTATTGTTATTCGATCCCGGTCAGGATTACTAGGGGTGGTTTTCCCTGGTTTTCTCCACCCAAACGTGAGTACATGCCTTCTAAATTTATTTTTCCTTAACCATAAACTACACTACTATTAATCTACCCCATATTAAGTCACCTTAAACTTGTATTATTCTTTTTAGTTTAAATTAAAATCAAGAGTTGTGTGTAGGTGGAAAGTTTCTAAGTTGTTTAGTTTCTGATTATTCGCGATAAAATGCAACAAGAACCACGGAAGAGAGCCTAGTCACTCGTATATTTACACCGCGGCTCATTTAAATTTCGAGCTCAAAGACTTCTGACTAATAAGACATGGAGAGAACACTATGCTTGGAGTCCCCGCCGGATATATTCCCGCCTCTTTCCCTCCCATACTCATACTCATACACACCTATGAAAATATTCTCTCGAGATATCGCAAAATTCTTCTCATATTTCACATGTAAATTTATTTCATGTTTAGGGCGTACGTGTGCAGAGACATGGGATTGTAAACTAGGTGGCGACGTGGCTTTCAGAAGTTAGCGAGAACGTGTCTGAAGTTAAAGGGGGTGGGGGGTAATTTGCATGAAACCACCACGGTGGAAAAGGCGTTAGTTTGAGCTACGTACGGCTCGTTTTAAAATGTTATCCCTACGTACGGTATCCTTGTACATGTGTATTAGGAGTGTGAGAAGGAGAGGGAATTTCCATACTGTACCGTGGACTGTGAGAAAAACTCGACACTGTTGCCAAGTTTCATGCTGTCCTGATTCGGATGAACAATCTTTCGCTACGCACAGCGGGGCGCGTTGACAAAGGAATCAAGTCTGGTCTGATCTGATTTTTTGGTGACGTGGAGGTCGAGATTTTAGTCCTGGTTTGGTGTACTAAGGTGTTTTTTTTCTTAAATCGTTTCACAATCTCGTTTCCCACAAAAGGGTACATTTTACATACAATTTTATCTTCCTCATCCTTTTCCCCTTAATTTAAATATGCAGTTAACTCGATGAATGGTAAGACGTGGCACAAACAAAAACATCTTGTTACAGAACGAATTGACCTAGATTTGTGTGTGTGACCCGCCTCTGTGGCTTTGTTGGCCAACGCGCTTGTCATGTTGAGCTCGACTGCTGAGGATGGGGAGATCGAGGTTAGAATCTCGGTCGGGTGAACTGGGGGTGGTTTTTCCTAAATGGTTTTCCACTCTCACTCCATGCAGGTGCGGGTTCACTTCCTCTAACTCAACCTTCCCAATTCCTAGTCCAATAGCGTAATTAGTACTTAAAGCGTATAACCCGAACGGGTAGTAAGACACGGCGCTAAATATTATTATTATTGTGTGTGTGTGTGTGTGTGTGTGTGTGTAGCATCTCACTAATCGTCAGGGCTAACCACATATTTACATTACTGGTGTGGGATCAAGGAAGCAGAATTACCATCTGCGCGCAAGGAGCGTGAGAAACCATTTAAATGAAGCCACCTTCAATACACCCAACCCGGATTGTAACCCTGAACTCCCTATCATCAACAATTCACTATTTTATTAGTGTGACACCTTAGAGCGGGGGTGTTCAAGCTTTGATACAAGGGCACATTTTTTGTGTGTCCAAGGGCCAAAGTTTTTTTCCCTCTGTTTGGCTCGCGGGCCGCAATACTATACCGACAATATTTGAATTGGATATTTAAAAAATAATTTATCTTTTGGGACCCCAACTGTCTCAGAGGTGATGAGGGAATGCGATCACTCCTGACTATGTTCGAGCGCACCCCAAAATATTACGCTCTCTCTTGTCTATTAAAGTAGTCATTTGCCGGTTCAAGCTAAATTTGTAAGAAAATATAACTATTTTTTCACGTATAAGGCAAAAATAGTTTATAAAATAACTTAAAATACATATTAGTTTTATTATTTAATTTTGTAAAGTATTAATATGTATTTGTGATTTTTTCTCTTGAAATAATTTTATATTTTTTATGAGACGGTGGGCCGCAAAAAATCTTACAGTGCGCTGCAAGTGGCCCGTGGGCCGTGGGTTAAAAACCCCTACCTTAGAGCATGTGACCACCTATACTGGCAAATGAGATATTTGTATAAAATAGTTTATTTTAAGAGTAAGAGAGTATTGAGCAATAATATACTTCCGATTTAATAATTAATTCAAATATTTTTTTTAGCTTTACCTAACTCAAAAGGATTTTCATTTCGTTTAAACTAGTTGACTCTGCTATAACTTTAATTAATAAAAAAAGTAGCAATTATTTTATAGCTCAGTATAACATTTTCTACAAAAAAACACATCTAATTTGGCAGATTACCTCGTAATTAATAGTATTGCAATGTTGAGCATATAAATAACTCCTTCTTGTTCAAATTGCCATGTGATGTATGAACTTAGTGATCTTTAAACATTGGTATAATTTAGTAATTCTGTGAACATAAGATCTCACTTTCCATGTTCTTATCATTACTAAAGTCTTACTAGTAGTTATGTGAACAGTAGACCTCACTCCCTCCATGTTCTTATCATTAATAAAGTTTTACTAGTAGTTCTGTGAACAGTAGACCTCACTCCCTCCATGTTATTATCGTTACTACAGTCTTACTAGTAGTTCTGTGAACAGTAGACCTCACTCCCTCCATGTTATTATCGTTACTACAGTCTTACTAGTAGTTCTGTGAACAGTAGACCTCACTCCCTCCATGTTATTATTGTTACTACAGTCTTACTAGTGGTTCTGTGAACAGTAGACCTCACTCCCTCCATGTTCTTATCATTACTAAAGTCTTACTAGTTGTTCTGTGAACAGTAGACCTCGCTACCTCCATGTTCTTATCGTTACTACAGTCTTACTAGTAGTTCTGTGGAACAGCAGACCTGGCTCTCGTGTTATCATCGTTTCTAAAGTCTTACTAGTAGTTCTGTGAACAGTAGACCTCGCTCCCTCCATGTTATTATCGTTACTACAGTCCAACTAGTAGTTCTGTAAACAGTATATCTCCCTCCATGTTATTATCGTTACTACAGTACAACTAGTAGTTCTGTAAACAGTATATTTCCCTCCATGTTACTATCGTTACTACAGTCTTATCAGTAGTTCTGTGAGCAGTAGACCTCACTCCCTCCATTTTCTTATCGTTACTTCGGTCTTAAAATTTATCTTTGCATTTCAAGTTGAAATTTAAATTATTCTAATTTTTCCTTGAATTCTAATGTGATATTATTCCTTGGGGATTAAGTTATATAGAAAACAAATACTATCTAACGGCTTCAAGGGCGTCAGTTTTAATCTCAGCGCTAGATTTAAATATTTAAGTACATTGTGTTCGGTCACCAGGTAGCTTCACGTTCCCTACCAAAGAATATACGGGTTTTGGTTAAATTAAAGACAGCTTGAATTAAAGATCACAAATTAATATTTAGAGTTTATTTATTGCACACTTTGGTTCTGAATGAAATATTGAATATAAATAGTTGAAATTTAATTGGTGTGAATAGTTCATCTTCAACTCTTTGACTGCACGAAGGTTTACACACATCCGCTCTGTTTGCTGGGGTTATCGCAAATGTTTTTCCAATGGCTGCCTCGAGGGCTTCTTGCCACCCTCACCGCGTCCTTTTTGACGATTTTCTCATAGAAAGAAATCGGCTAAGGTCGCTTTCACTGTCACTTCAAATATTGCAACTCTTTTCAGAGGGATCTCCTACAATTTTGCCTGTTATTTACTCCTAGTTTTTAAGGATCGTGAATACTATGTAACACAATATATAGGGTCTATTATATCCTTTTTTTTAGAAAGTGGGTCAAAGTTACGCTTCATTACATTTTTCGCTAAAACTCATAAATCCCGTTAAAGTTAACATGAAATATCAAGTTATGCTTCAACTAAATTTAAAAATACACTATATTCATCTATAATAAGTGTTGTTCACGTGGTTTAAGGTGTCAGTCTCACAATATATGTACATGTTTTAAATTCTCTAGGTACTCGACTGATTGCTTGGTTATAATTTCATATCACTTGATATGAGCTATAAAATGAAAAACATTTTGAGCGATATTCATATTGTAATGATCAATCAGAACAAAAAAAAACTATGTACGTAGTTCGTTCAGCTTAGTTTCGAAGAACGCCCGTGACAAATTTTGTTCAAACTGGTCCAGGTATTTTGCAGCTATCGTGGGAAAAACAGACAGCTTTATGATTGGCAGCCATATTGAAATGAGTAACACAAGTGAAAAGCTCTAAGGATGCATTGCTTTGAAATAATGTCCCCTAGTTAAAATAGTTCCTCACATTTGACAGTTATCACGTGACAAAAAGACGGACAGATGAAATTCCAATTGCTAAAGTTAAAAGAAAACCTTGCTTTACTCAGACGATCATCCCATATTTTCAAATATCTTTATATTTCGCTACTGAATTTATTGCTATGATATCAATTTCTACGCTATAGTAATCCACTGGTTTTTCTTCATTTCAGACAATACTGTACTCATAAATTCATCAAGAACTTATAATTACTTATATTAGTTATTTACAAAGCAAGAGTATTTGTAAATCCTCCGTTTACTTTGAAAGGTACCAAGCTTACCTTTTGGTTACACTATGGCATAGCCTATAAGTTAGGTCAATAGGGTAGTTAATTAACATAAGAAGTCTTACATTTCATCGAAAACATAGTGTACCATATGAAGTAAGAAAATAAAATTAATGCATAAAATAAAACAGTTAATAAAGTAAATTTGATATAGGCTTACCTGCTGCTATAAACACAAATTTTTATGTATAATTAGTATGGTTGATTCAGGGTGGGGAAAAAATGTATCTGAGAGCCTAACTAGTCTAGAATAACTGAGTATACCTTTTTTTCGCCCCATATCGTGTGCATTAGTTACTGTTAGAGTTATATGATTTGATTCCGATAAAAAAAAAAAATTTATCCAATAACAATTTAGAAAAAAAATCATCTTATTTTTTTATAAGATGACATATCGTAGTTTATATTATTAGTTGTATAAATAATAGTTTATTTTATTACGTACCAGCACAGATTTATCTGATTGCCAAACCCTTCCTTCACCTCTGACCAGACGAGTATTAATCACAGCTTTCGAATGTGTGGAATGTCAGGCCTCAGCCATGGTTCGGATCCCACGTTAAATTGTTAATCTCACAATCACCCTAACATTACACATTAGGTTATGTGCGTATAACCCGAACGGGTAGTAATTAATGTACGGGACTTCGATTCAAATGAGGTCTACACAATGAAATATTTATGATGACTTTAAGGTGGTATAGCAAATAATGGTTTATTTTAGAAGATTAAAAAATAATTGTTTCTTGGATTAGAATAAGAAACCCTCGTTTTTCTGAGCATAGTAACAAATCACAATTTCTTTGATTAGTATAACAAATCATACTTCCTCCTGGAGATTGATTCGACCAGTGTTTGGCGTGTTTTTGACAAATCCCTCGAACAACCCACCATCTGTTGCAATCGTCGTCGCCCTTGTTTTAATTAGTCGCGTAGATTCAGAAAGGGTTCGCCTCCTTCTTAAAGAGGGGGCGGGAAGAGAAATGATCCGGTTAGCCACAAAAGGAGAGTGGGGAGACAGACCCTTTCTGAGAATGAAATACAATGAAATAGGGTAGGGGGAGAGGGTTGAAAACAATAAGGGTCCGATTGAACATTAATTCTAGGAATAAAAGGGGTGAAGTGAAAATTGTATGTGTGGATTAGACAGCGCTGTAAGAGGAGGGTGGCGGTTCGTGATCCAAGGGAAGAGGAAGACTTTTTTAGGGAATAGTGGTGGCGTGAGCATCCAGGAAATTACTTAACAAAAGTTTTATTAATTTGATCCTAAGGGTGAGACAAGATAGGATTTTGGACTGGACTCACTTGACGAGCGAAACAAACCGACCTAATGGAGGCTGTATCTGGTTTCATTTAGTAGCGGACGGCGGGGGACCGGTGGGGGATGGAGAGGGGAGAATGGTTTGGAAGGGGGGTGAAGAAGACTCCGGGCCCCTTCTTACCCATTCATTAGCTAATTACAAACAATACTACGCTCGCTACTCTTGATGAATTACAATCTAGATGAGTGCTGGATTCAACATGCACCCCCACCATAGTAAAAAGAATATTTTATTCTCCAGAATAAAATACACATACTTTACAATACTTTTTAATTTCCTGAAGAAATGTATTCTTGTAATACGGTTTTATCTGGGTAGACTCACTGTATAACTTTAAGGGTAGATGAACTGTATGTAAGATGAATATAAATAAAAGAGAATGTACAGCCCAATATTTATAGGAACGAACCTTTAAAAAATGCATACATATTGTTTTGTCGTCAGAACTGATGACATTTTAATAGACTACTTATATTACACAAATTTTCTCTCACTTTAATCTAAAAACTAAGCCATTTATTAAAATTTCGTGGAATCTGTGAAATGAAATAGCACCATAGCATAAACATAATTAAAAAAACCCATCACATTTCACCAAATATTATGAATAAAATATTATATAGTGTTACAGAAACATATTGAAAAAAAAGTTACATCCTTGTTCACCAAAGATAATAACGATCAACTCCCGGTTTCCGAGACCTTCGTTTAAAAATATATATTGGCCAATAGTTCGGAAACTATTGATTTTATAAAAATATATTTCAAAAGAAAGTTTTTATTTATTTTTAATACAACTAAAAATTTACAAGGATAATCTAGTTTGTATTTCAAATATTCTCGAAGATACGATGAAAATTTGAAATTTATGCTAATGTAAACCACCCTTGAGTAATTTTAATGACAAAATGAGAACCAACAACTTGGCATGTGATGGGTTTTTTTCTCTTTTTACCCCTCAGTAAACTACCCTTAATTTTAGGTTTGGATACCTAATTCCAAAATATCTGAGGAGAAAAAACTTTAATAGAGACTGGATATCACGCTATCTATACTACGTGATCCTACTACGCTTCTTTTTAAACTTAGCTTCCATTCTTCTCCTAAATGTTACAGGAGCACACATTTATTTTATTATCTTTTCAACAAACCCTGGCTGAAATTGAGTCCTTCCCCCTAGGTTTATTTTCTCACTAGCCGACGCTGACATCTTTCTCTGTGTCAACACTGACAGGAATCAATGAACTAATATCGCCGGTGGCCAGGATTCTTAAGAAAACTGATGGATGGAACTAAGGAGACTTTCCCCATGGAGCAAGTGAAGAAGGACATTATTTCTCTTTCTTTAAGAATAATAATTGACGCACAAGTTGGAAAGTGTTGTAAGTTACCGTCTTAATCTGGTTATGTAGGCTGCGCCATAGAGTGTGAGTGGTTTTATATTTTATGTTCAACATGAATTTAATATTGCTTCAATAAAAATATGGAGTTTAATTTTATTCAGATGGTGACCTCAATATGTGTTGAATATATTTAAAGGTTGTCCTGGAATTTAATGACAACTTTTTCTTTACATTTAAAATTTTGTCATCTGTTACCGCTATACTTTTGACAGAAATTCTACAACGTTGATATCACTATGTGAATAAAATTAAACTCTAGGTTTCTACTGAAGAAATATTTTATTTATTTCAGCCGAAAAAAATATTTGCCGTAAAAACTGCCTTAAGGTGATATAATAATAGTCAAGTAGCAATTCATAAACGCCCCAACTGGGCTTATAACGTTAATGGATAGTCCGGCAATATAAGAACAAACAGCCGAGGAGGAAAGTATAAGTTCCAATACAATTTAAATTGTGAACCCCTCACCCCGACCCCCTCGAATTCAATTTCCTCATTTGATTCACTGAGATCCATTCTACGGTCATATATAAACAAAATAAACAAGTTTTGGGGCTTTTCATAATAATAAATTTAATCTTTTAGATTGTGTTTACAATTGTGTAAACAGGCCTATATACTTTATTTTTGAAGCACCAGGGATTGAACTAGATCTGTAGCCAGGAGCTCTGACCACTAGACTACAGAGGTGGTCGTAGATTCTGTGGTCTAGCAGTCCGAGCTCCTAGATACAAATCCAGTGGTCCCGTGTTCGATCCCCAGCGCTTCCAAAATTGATTTGTTAAAAGTGGATCTGGAATGGGGACAAACTCAGCCTCGTGAGGAGATACTTGAATAAATAATTAGCAGCTCCAGAAAACTGAGATTAACGGAGGGCTCGTTGTGCTAACCGAATGACACCCTCTGTCTGCAAGTGTTGGCACTATCATCGCTAATGGTGACGGCCGCTCGGTCGGTATAATTCACTTGCTGTTCCATGCCACGGAGTGCTAAGTATAAATATTTTAAAAAATGTATTTATTTCAAAAAACATCAAACTAATGTTATGATACCAGTTTTATCAATATATAACCTGATTGGTGCTTTCTCAGTTAACTAGCAGCGCTCCTGTCATATTTATTTTACTAATGAAACATTCATTTTGTTAAACCATATGATTAAATTTGACAACACCCTAGAAAATATTTATGCTATTTCATTACATAATTTTAATTTCAAAGTTTGTACAATATAACATGTGATTAAATAAATGAACACCATTCATGTGAACATTATTAATAAGTCGATGGTGAGGCTATAAGAAATGCCGTCAGGAAAGTTGATACATTGATTTAAAAGAAAAAGAAATCACATTAATGCTATCGCTTAAGTATTTTGTTTGTGTTATTTAAGAACACATTATTTGCCTATTGTACACTTATACTTTAACTGCTTCACATTTCAAGAACAATCTTCCAGATTTGACCATTTTATATGATGTTCTTTAAGGTGAATATTTTGTTAAATATTTGTAAAGAATATTAAGTTATACAATTTTTTTCGTGGATCAACAACAATTTTTCAAATTTATTCTATCAAATAACTTTTGTAAGCTAAACATGATTGTGTAAAACAGACGTGAAACCAACATTCCCTTCGAACTATGTTTTTAATAACATCTCTTACTCATTTTAAAGATATTCATACCATTAAACAAAAGTTGATTAAAAATAATAATCTGAAGAGTAGAACAAAGTCCCAGTTTTTTTTGAGTCCTAGGTTTATTACCATTCTGGGCTATAAGCATACTTAATAACTACTAATTACGCTAATGCATCTTGTAATTAATTAACTTTATCTCTGTATAAAGTTTAAAAATTATAAAAACTTAATTACTAATAATAAATATAAATGTATGTATGCATTTATTTAAAAAAAAGTTCATTATATCTCTTTCTTATTTAATAGAAAACTGCTAAAAAAACTTATACTAGAGTATAAAAAACTTACTTAACCTTTACTTTTCGCGCCATTAATTATGTATTTTGGAAAGGGATCACAAATAATAAAGGTTTATTTACATGTGATCTAGATTTTAGACCATATCATAGACAAAATGGTGCTCAGTAAGCAATTGAGAACTAAGGAGCCCTATCCCTAATACAAAAGTATCATTTGAATCTTACTAAAGCTTAAATTATTATTAGCACCGCGTCTTACTACCCATTCAAGTTATACACACTTAGGCTAATGTGTAATGGTAGGGTTATTGTGAGATGAAATGGAGGACCTACAGTTTAACGTGGAATCCGAACAATGGTGGAGGCCTGTTATTCCTCACATTCACAAGATGTGATTAATACACGTCTTGTCAGAGGTGAAGGAAGGGTTTGGTTATAGCTTAAAGATGTCTTAAAGAATGTTCATAAATATGTTGGTAGCTTACCCTTTGTGGGTGTTAATTTTGTCATGTGGACATTGAGGTTTGTCCAAATCGGTTCAAATAATAAGTAATTATTTTCAAAAGTCTTGATTTAGAGCCGCAGGATCAAGATACTCATAAATTAATGATGAAATGAAACAGGCATTGATGGTTCAAGACAATTGATCTTTATTTACATTTTCTGAATATTATACAGGTAATCGAATATTTTTTTCCACTGAGCTTAAAGTCCTTCAGGAGGTAAATGTCTTGAATTTATAATGACACTTTGTTTGTAAGATATAAATCCAGTTTACAAAATTGCGTCTCCCACAAAACAATCTTGTTGTAAAGAACCCGGTGGTATGAGATCCCGACAGTCGCTAAGCCATGGTCCCTAAGATACTCGCTGCTATCTAGGTTTCCAGTCAGAACTTCAGGAGCACAAAATATGTCGACCAATCTATTTCATGCTTGGTTGAAAAGTAAAGATGGGACGGAGAGACACTGAAATTGAAAAATAAAAGAGATAGAAAGAAAAACCTAACTAAATTGGAATATTTTCTTAGAGATTTGGGAGAGAGGGGAGATTTGCCTTGTGAAAGATGGGACAATCCTGTTTTTATTTTTCACTACGTCTTACTACCCACCCTGGCTTTCTGGATTTAATTACACGAACGGGATATGGATGAGGAAGGCTCAGTCTTAGAAGAAGCGAACCCGTATTTAATTCAAGTGAGATTTGAAAACTATTTGGAAGAAAAACATCTTCAGTTTAGCCAGCTGAGGTTAGAACCCTTACCTCCCATCTCAAAAAAACAAAAACAGACGAGACTAACGTTTAGTTTGCATGCCCACCAATGAATGTATAATATGTTACTGTAAAAGTCTGAAGACCAGTAAATCTTATAACTTTCCAGTATATTCTAACATTTGCAATACCAATTGGTAAAATTTCGAGATATCTTAGAAAATGTTTACATTCTGAGTTTAAACCATCTATAGAGTCAGGTGGGGGAGAGTATACCCAATTATAACTTTGACCAGCACTCAAAAGTAAACCAATAACCTAACCTAAAAGAGCCTAATTCAACCTTTAGCTCTGGTTGGATTGCGCTTGGTTAAGTTAGGTTATTGGTTTACTTTTGAGTGCTGGTCAAAGCTAGAACTGGGGATACTCTCCCCCGCCTGTCTCTAGAGATGGTTTAAACTCAGAATGTAAAAATTTTCTAAGATATCTCGAACTTTTACCAATTGGTATTGCAAATGTTAGAATATACTGGAAAGTTATAAGATTTACCGGTCTTCGAACTTTTACTTATATATATAGTATAATATATATTATATACTATATATAAATAGTATAATATATATATATTATATAGTTCTTATAGGTAACCCCAATATGTTATATTTACCTATGGAAACAATTTGCATTGAGTATACCAGTTTCAGAAATGACATAATACCTAACACAAACAGCTTAGCCATCGTTGCTACACTTAGATTTTATTGCTCAGATTTAGTGCCAGAAGTAATTATAATGTGGATTTTTTTTAAATTTCTTATTTTAAATACAAATGACTACTATCTATATTATCTAAGTGTTAGGAATGAGTAGGCTAGCTCAGAGGAAATGAACCTGTAATCTGCGTGGAAAAGACGAGGAAAAATAAACCATATATATTAAAACCAGTTTCTGCGCTTCCGGTCAGGATTCGAACCCCCTTCACCCCGTCAATGGCAAACAATTACAATGCAAGCCTGGAAATTAGGATAATTCAACTACCACGTTAGTAAGAAAATGGGCAATGCATATACAGAAAGGCCTACTAAATTATGATAGGCCATCCATATTGTATAGTAATTGATGACCGACATGTAGAACGAAGTGCACATCAAATTTAGAATGCACAGATACAGAAACGCATTGTTGCAACTAAGAATTATATGAAGTAATATGACGATTGTTTAACTTGTGAATACATCCCCAATTTTAACAATGGCTTCTGATATGTGAAAGTAATAGTTACAGTTAGGGATGAACGGCAGGTTCATGACCTGGATGGGGCTTATCCAGTGATAAACTAAAGAGTAGCAAGCAGCTCATTTGTTTCCATGTCTTCATCATAGGATATAACTCAAAATATACTCTGTTTATGGTTTAGCAATAATTTAGGAGTAATTTATTTTATCAATTTTAAATTCAAAGTTTAGTTTGTATTATTATTTTTATATACTATCTAATGTCATTTAATTAGTCAGTTTTTTTAATAATAGTACACCTCTCGCGTACTTATTTAAATGTGTGCGTGCTTCCTTCCTCAATAAACTAACATAATAAAGATTCCATAATAAATTCTCTAATCCCTAGGTTAGGAGGTTGGCAAACGAAAAAAAAAAAATGAACTAAACAATATAAACATTTAATAAATATAACGGTGTTGATCGATTTAAAAACAAATGTATATAAGCTCTCCAACCCTTTTTCCATGCGAGTTTTTTATTAATCATCGGCCTTTTGTGAAGCCGTCAGAATTATCTCCAACTGCCCCATTCCCGAACAACGCAAACCCCTCTTCCACATGATCAATGGTCGTATTATTAATTCTCTTTACCTAATAGCGGTGACATTGTTCCAAAATTGAGCAGTCATCGTGACACGCGTTTTCCACAACGACCATATTGACCCCATCTTAGGAGTTCGCAAAGGACGAACTTTCACGCTCTCCCCTTAACTCTTTGTCTCTCGAACACATTCGGAATGTTCAAATACCCGCGTTAGTGTAGTTTTGATGTTTGACCGGCCAGCTTAGGATTTTAATAACATTTACACCAGGGTTCAAGGAGGATGCCTTCATAAACTAGAAACAACACCTTCATTCCTCCACGGGGAACCCTTTTCGCCCCTTAACCTGCCATATTCGCAGCTCAAAATGTATCCATTACTGGCCAAGGTAAATACAGGATTAGAACTACTCGTAACTCGTCATGTGTGCTACGAGGATCTACCCCCTTTTAACACTCCCTAAAGCCCTCATCATTTCACCCCCACCCTTCCTCCCTATTTTCTAAACACTCACACAAACACGGGTTCATAACCCAACATACCACGTCAACGTTTGCCCCATTAGAAAGTTTGCTCGTTAAATGGGTGAGGGAATGGGTTACGGGTGCTGTTTTGTAACAGAATACAATGTTCGCAGCCAGCTATGTTGATTTCTACCCTCCTCTTCCTCTCTGTTTTCCTTTCTCTCTGTCGCTCATTCATGAAAGGAGCTAATGTCGTTATGCTGAACTGTGAATGCGAGTTTATTGACATAATGCAGAGGGAATGAATGTGATTTGTAGCGTCACCAAGCTTCACTAGTTCCCACAAGGGACTGACCATGATGATGACGATAAATGTCATCGAATAACGTGTCACTTGGAGCAATGTAATGGGGCGAGAAAGAGAGATGGAGAGTGAAAAAACACACCCCATCTATTTCCACTTGATTTTATCCATGAGTAATGAGGTAAAATTTTGTGATCTTAATTGGTGCGGAAAGGCGAAATAATTCGCTGTTGTGGTAATTAGTGTCCGGTATGGATATTTGGTTTAGTCTGTAGTAGGCTGAAAATGACTTATGTTATGTAGTACGTATTATGGGGCTTACTGTATGAAGAGGTGACGCAGTCAAACAAATGGTTATGGAAAATTAAGTATGTCATTATCAGTTTGAGCATCAGGTATAGAGAAATGGCGCTAGTGTCTGTGATTTCGTAACACAAAGCAGCTTATCCAAAATAAAATAACATTTATTATTTAAAGAATGTTATAATTACCTATGCTAGATAATTTTAATATACAACATATATTTTGATCAAAAAAATATATTAACATATTTTTTATCTGTGTAAATGTAATGAAAATGCTATAAAAATTAGTCTCGTATAAAAGCTATGGCAGGTGATACACGTTGTGGGCTTTAAACTTGGGGCGACATTAATAAATAGGTCCGGTTCATATAAATGTAAAATATTTTAGAATCGCCGAAATTCTAGAGCGAACGACTTCTTGGAAAGTATGCAAATTAAAATGCTACCGAACAAGTTATTAGAAAAGGCGGTGTAATGTCTCCATGGCTGTTTAATTTTTTTCATGGATAAGTGAGTGAGGGATGCCTGTGAGGACGTGGTTGATGTACAAATGAACAATGTGAATGTGAGAGTGCTGGTAAGTGCAGATGATGCCATATTAATGGCTGAGAATGAAAGTTACTGGCAGAATGCATTAAATCGTTTGGATGTGGCGACTGACAGAAAAGAACTTGGTATAAATGTCGCCAAAGATAAAGTGATAGTTTTTTTTATAAGGATGGAACAGGAAAAGAATTTCAACCTAGTATAAATGGAAAACTGTTAAAACAAGTGAAATATTTGGTGTAATTGGGTAGAATGTTCTGTAAAAATGGAAGGAGTGATGGTGAAATCAACAGATGGCTGGATGCATCTCTGAGAGTAGTTGAATGTATGCCTATGAATGTATGACTATTGTAAAGAAGGAAGTAGTATCGAAAGAGGCAAAGATAACAGAATATAAAGGAGTGTTAATCCTAACCTTGTTTAATGGATGTGAATCATGGTTATGTCTGGAGAAACACAAAAGCAAGATGAATGCAGTTGGAATGATATATTTAAGAATTGTATGTGGAAAATCTCGTATGAAAAAGTAATGAATGGGTGCTGAAGGAGTGTGGTTTGAAAAGTAGTCCAAAAGGCCAAGGGTTTGGGCATGTTTACTGGGTGAGTATTTATTGAGTGACGAAGCAAAAATATGAAAGTAGAGTGTGTGTGTGTGTGTGTGTGTGTGTGTGTATCAAAAGAAAGGGGTAAGCCATGTAAGGCTTAATGTTGTAGACGAATGTGTGAAAAAGAGAAATATTAAGAGTTTTAAGAATAACATAACAATTATTACTTGGTGGTTGAATGTTGGTGAAGCGAAGTGAGTATGCTAGGATAGGGAAGTGTGGAGAAAGTTAGTGAGTATGTATTAAGTACGGAGTTTTTTTTGAGCTATATAAACAGTCTCTTGCCTACCCCGTAAGGGAATACCGTGATTATGAATGGTATGTATTTATATATACACACACACACACACATACATATATATGTAAATACTATAAATTTTCGTTTTATTTTAGGATTATTACCTAATTTTAGCACCTGTAATGAGTCAAAGATAATATAAATAATTAACAATCAGCCTGCTTTAGTAGCAATTAAGGAACAATTTACGTCAGACCCACTGGAATTCTAAAACAAACAGGTCATGTAACTTTAAAAAAAAATCCATTGCGTTTAAGTACCCGTTTAGGATGAAGAAGGTAAAATTTTAATGGCAATACACCTTCACCTGAGCAGTGATAATCAGTATCTTCAGTACACCCAACTAGGACTCGATTCCCGATCTCCCCTTTGATAAAATCGTGTCAAACACGAGAGTGCGTTGATTAGACCATTCAACGATCAATACGAACTGCAATCTTTTAATGCTCAACATTTTTCCTTAAACCATTTATTTTAAAATTATAGTGATTATTTTAATATCTGGGTAACTAGCTTTTTTGGCCACATGGTCTAAGTAAGCCACTACTTTTGTAATAGACTAGACTTCCAAAGAAGGGGAGGTTGGGGTTTAACCCGAATTGATTTACTGTGGGTGGTTTTTCCTAAATAAGTTTCCAACTCTCCCTCTACGCACGCGGGTACACCTCCCCTAAATTAAACCTTGCTAATGCATAGCACATTAGTACATATGAGTATAACTCGAACGGGTAGTAAGATGCACTGTTAAAAAATCTTGGTAGTTGGGCACAAACATATATGTTATTAAATCTAAGTATCAGCAAGGATCAAATCAATTTCCCCAAGATATATGATCGCTCTTAGGGACCAAACGACAGATAACTTTTTTTTTGGCCAAACTAAATAAAATATTGCTCCAGTAGAAACACGGAGTTTAATTTTCTTCCCATGGTGATATCAATAGTTATTGAATAATATAGCGGCATTAGATGACAATCTTTATAAATTAAGAGAAAAAGTTGTCATTAAATTTCAGGACACCCTTGGTAGATATTCATTAACTGTTGATATCACTGGAAAAAAAATTTAACCTTGTGTTTCTACTGGAGAAATATATTATTTATTTTAAACAAAACATAGTTTTGACAGAGTAACTGCAAAAACCCCTACCTTTTCTCGCGCTCCCTGTATCCCCAACTTGAGACAGTTAAAAGAATGTATCTTTAAATAAAATTTTCACTGGGAGGTAGCCATTTTTTATTCCTAGCTTGTATTTGTTCACTGCCACTGGTTTTCAAAGACACGCTTTAACATGAACGCATCCCTTCTCTCTAAGCAATAACATAATCGAGAAAGTGTAGGAGAAGAGATTTCAAAAATGGGACTCCATCATTTTAAAAGAAGGAATGATCCTATTTTCCCCAAGTGGCACTTAAAAATAAGAGGAAAGAAGGCGGGACAGCAGGGGAGTTTAGGGAGAATTGTTTCACACGATAAATGTGGAAAATGTAGAGGAGAATATTACATAAGGAACAGAAAAATGGGGTGAAGGGGGGAGAAAGATGATTTGAATGTGCAAAAGTATTTTGAGAGAAAGAAGGCTTTCAGGAAAATGCTAAAAATTATTTCTAGAATGTGTCTAAAAATAGTGAGAGTTTGTTAGCAAAAGGGCACGACGTTTTAGAGTAATTGACAATAACGTTGGTCAAAAGTGAGTAAGCCTAAAAAGCAAATACACTTTTATTTACATGTTTCTATTTAAATATGTTTATCTAAAAACTGAGATGAAGGGAATTCATCACACTAAAAATACACTTAAAAATTACTTCACCTATTTTCGGCATACTGTACTCACACATGTCCACGACAAAGTTAGCTTTTCTGAAAGAAATGTGGGGTGCCATTTTATGTTTGTACTAAAATATAGCCGAGAACGCCAAGTTTACATCATAGACACATAAACCATCAATCAACTTAGCATCCCGAGACGGTGGAATGCTAAGCTAGCCTAATGCAACACTCATGTTTAGACTTTTTTTATTTCCTTACCTCAAAGCAAAATAAAAACATCTCCTTCTTGCAGAGCTATAAATATAAAAAGAATAATTTTATATGATTCTTTTAGTGTTGAAAAGATAATATATTATTAGTAGCTATATAAGACATATAATTTAGCAATATAAATAAATACATGGGGTCTGGAATTACTTGGTTTGAGTCTGCATATTTTTTATTCACTCTTAAATTTGATTATACAGTGGAAATAAATCATTTAAATAAAACTGTCTGCAGTCTTTTTAGCATCGAATCTTACCACTTCTTTTGGTTGTACGCCTATTTACTAATTTATCCATATTGGGAATAGAGAAGGTTGAATTTAGAGAAAGTGTTCAAGCATCTACGTGGAGGAAGAGAGTATAACCACATAGGAAAAACCAACATCATTGCACCCAAACCGAGATTAAACTCAGATATTGCAGTCAAAAATATTCTATTCTAGTCCAAGTGTGATGCCCTAGACCATGCAGCCACTGAAGTGGTTCATGTATGCATTGCTGTTTGTACTGTATTTAATATCCTATTTAAATTTTAGTACACCTTGGCTTTAATATTATAGTTAAAAAATGTATTAAACCTAATCATAAGGTTGAATTATACTATTTAAGTGACTAAATTTTACTTATAATCGTTTCAAAACGTAGTAGAACATATTTTCCCTAGATTGAGTATATTTTTTATCAACTTGAAAATTAAAATTGTATGCTTTATGTTTTTCTCCTTAGAATAAAAAATATAATTTTTTTCAAGCCTATACAATTTATTTACAAGATTGATCAATAAGTCCTTCATTCAATTCCAAGAAGGGATGATATTATAAAATATATTAATATGCAACCATAATTCAATCGGGAGTTTATAAATATATCTACGGATAAATTATTTATTATCTATTGTGCCTTACTACCCATCATGGCCGTACGTATTTAATTACACTAATGATGTAGGGTTGAAAAATGTGGAATTTAAAACAACGGTATCCATATTTACGTGGATTGAGAGTGGGAACCATTTGGTTAAAAACCACCCTTGGTAGGCTTCACACGGTCGAAATTCAAGCCCCGACTTCCCCGTCACTGACAAACCAACCCAGATGAAACTGGTGACTAGACGGCGTCCCCACCGATGCGGGTGATTGTATGAATTGAGGATGCATTTTTACATATTAGGAAATTCACTCTTCAGCAGAATGCTGCCACATTTTCCCAAAATTAACCTTCCTAAGTTGGTTAATTCTACCCAATTAATTATTTGATAGCACCACCTCTGAATACATATATAATAGTACCGGATTCCATTATCAGAATGCCTAAAAAATCGAGTACCATTTTGAAAGAATGAATATTTATTCTCCCACATTGATGAATTAAGTGTTGTATCTGTTCTAGAACGAATTTAGTTTGCAAGTCGTGTTCTCATATAATAACCTAGTCCATAAGTGAAGGTTATACACCCTTAATCCAAAGAAAAATGCATTACTATTGTTTATATATTCAACGTGAACTTTCTGAACCAAATGATTAAATCGGCACACACTACTTATAAACTAGTTTAAATCTAGAACAGACAACAATCAGCCCCCCCTACCCCCTTCCCCGGGGCCATCATTTCATCACTGCAAAAGGTGAAATCCACATTTCACCAATAATAGATTATTCTATCATTCCGGGAATCAAACCCGGAGGCCTTATCTCACCAGGTAGGTACTCTTCCAACTGAGCTAAGGTGCAGGCAAAAAAAAAAAAAAGAATTGTTTAAAAATCGATATCAGAATCCATCTTTGTATACATGAATGTGTACTGAAATGTTGAGACATGATGTATGGACCAATAGAAAACTTCTTGACAGCCAATGAAGTGCAAGAAACTGTTCCCGACCAGTTGCACAAAGTGAGCACCCACCCAACAAAGAAGCGTCGAAAAGGAAAAGAAACAGGAGAAAAAAAATGGGTAGAGGGAAGGGGGAAAAAATGGGGCGCTATAGTGCCTTGTTCTCATAGACATTTAAAAAAAAAACCTTCGCGAGGACGTGAAAAATAGACGCCAGCCCCCTTCATCCCCTTTTCTCGTTTTTAACCGTCTAGTTGGAAGTGACAAATGACAAGCTAGTTTTTGGTGGGCGGGGTTTTTTCCCCATCATGCAAACTAACCATCCACCCCACCCCCACCCCCACCCCTCACACACCCACCGTGGTACGCCACTGTGCGTTTGTGCTAACTTTTTTTTCTAATAATGTATTTTACTTCCTCGTGGCCTGACAATGACTCTTATGAAAAAAAGTTTTTCTTTTAAAAGAACCCTGGAGGTTATATACAAACATCAATATCCATAATCTTGGCGGTTTCTTGGGCTAGCATTTTGACTTACTTTAAATTTTATCTTTAAGCTTTACAATGGGAATAAGTTTGTTAGTCAGCTTGAATATGTTATTTATTAGTACAGTATTACTTGGGTCTAGAGAGGCGGCTAGCAAAAGTTGGCATGGGCATAAAAAATATATATAGGCTACTTAAAACTAATGAAAGTAATATTTATAAAATATATTAAATAAGTTAGAATGTGTTATAAATTAATAATGAAAAAATATATACAATCGAAACGTGTTTACGGGAGGGAGAGTAAATAATAAATTAATGAACAATGAGACAGGAAGTAAAATGACTAAAGTTTAAAGACTAAAATCTCTCACTTTTTCTTTGTGACAAACTGATTAAGTTTCTTTGTTAGAATGGAATTAATTTTATTTTTGCACTGTACTTTTATTCCGTCCAGTCTGTTAGCACTTAAGGCCCATTGACACGGTATTAGTGGACTAATGCAAGTTTAGTGGTATTTGCTTACTAACATGTTAGTTGTGTTGACGCGCATTTTTCACTTGTATTAGTGGCGCTTATTAAAACATGGCTGAAAATGAAGATTGGTGATAACTGGTCTCTCTATTGAAACCATTATTTTTTTATCACTGCGTCTCATTTCTCGTTCGGGTAATTTATACGCATATACTAATTACACTTATGTGCTAGGAGCTAGTAAGAGTGAATTTAGAATAAGTATGGGCGGCCACATAAATTACAATTTTTCAGTAAACGCAATTTATCATTACAAAAAATTGTTTTATATAGACAACATAAAAAAGTTAGTGATTAGTGTGTCTCCTATTTATTAGTTTGTTAATACATTAAAATATATTTTAGTTGATTCCTAATAATTATTAAATTATTTTACTTGATTTGTTAACTTATTTAGCGTACATGTTAAATAAAATTAGACTCAAATAAGGTCAATAAATCCCAATACAACCAAACTCTCTAGGGCATTTTTTTTAAATCGGTCCAACACAGGATTTTTCAACCCTGTTTTAAATGTTAATACTAATAACAAAATATATTGGTAATTTCTAGGTAGGCCTAAAATATTTTTTTCAAAATACAAATAGGCCTAAATTAAATTGTAGATTAGTTTATATATACACTATCTGGTTTGCTATGAGACAATAATATTATGTTGCGTATCTACGCAAGTTGCCAAAGCATTACTACAAAGTGTTAGAAGTGTATGTACGGGCTGAACATTATTAATTAAAACTTATAAAGATTCGTTAAAGTGTCAAATACGTAGATTGGAAAGCTTACCGGTGATTTAGTGTGACATTCATACCTTACTTGCCGGTAACACGAATATTATGTTGCCGGAACTAATCACGGTACTACAATGTTTTATTATTTTTGATTGTATATTTAAAAAAAATTACACATGCCATGTTAATTGGTAGGAGATAGTAATTTGATGAATTATTTACCGATATTAAACAACATCTCTCAAAAAGCACATTTACAATAATTACTTAACATTTTATTTTGGACACTTCTTGAGAATATGTACGCCTGATATCACTTTACAAACATTTTCTAGTTCAATATCCCTTGCATTCTTATCTCTACAAATCCGGTGCTTAAAATTCCACAAAAACTCATCCTTTTCATAACATTCCACAAATAAGTGTCGTCGTCCCCACACACAATATTTGGTTGCCGCCATTTTGAATTGTCTATTTACATTAGTAAAGTTGGAAGGTGACCAACTTTTTCAGTTGCAAGTGGACTTGCATGTTAGTAGCTTGCTCGTCTGTTTACACGGGGCAAGCTGTGCGCGCAGCCAAATTAGTGTACTTGCATTAGTCATCTAACACCGTGTCAACGGGCCTTTAGTTACACTATTGTGAGAGGCATGATTTAAGGTTAAGCCTTCAACCGGGGTTCTAAAAAAAGTAGCGGTATCTGCTTTAAGAGAGTGCATGAAAACATTTATGGAATAGCCTTTGTACACCTTACCGGGATTTGAAACTGTCCTCTCCATCATCAACGATCTCAACTATACGAGCTTAACGTTTAGACTGCATGCCCACTGATGTGGGTCAATTTCTTTTTGTATATGTTCCCTAAGGCCCGACAGCTTATATCAGCCATTAGCGCGTCTGTCAACTGATCTTAGGTTCCGGGTTTGAGCCCTGGAATAACCGAGAAACGTATATTTGTTGAGATGGAGTGCTCCCCCTTTCTAGTGATGAACTAACGGCTGGTGGGACTTGGTGTTGTGTTTGTTATATAATTATGATAATCTCTAGGTGATTTGTTGACATAAACAATGAGTTTATAAAGGAAATGTTATATACTAAAAATAAAATATAAATATAATTTTTGGTATGGATGGATCAGGAAATGATTGTCAACCTATTATAAATACAAAACTGTAAAAGCCAGTGAAAGATTTGCTGTATCTGGGCAGAATGTTCTGTAAATATTGAAGGCTGAAATGGTGAACTCGACGGATTATTGCAAAGGATCAGGCCCTATGAGAGGGGTTGAGGGGTGCAGCCATACAGGGAGTACATCGTACCCGGGCCCGGGGATCTTAAAGGGGCTTAGGAATTTCCTGGGATCTCAGAAAATGTTTGCATAATTAATAATTGGATTCAGATTTCTACTGCTAGTATTATTACTAAATTATTAGTAGGCTATAGATATATTTTTGTCTAACATTTTTCGATTTTTTAGCTATATAAGTATAAATTATAATATATTTTTTTTGTTTTATTTATTTGCTTGTTTTTTTTCAGATAGGATAATTATTTTTTCTTTAGATAGGATTAATGGAAAATAGAAGGGAGCCCAAAAAACTTGGTACCCCCTGATAAAATTCCATTCAGAGGCCCTGCAAAGAATAAAGTAGTACTGAAAGAGGAAAAGTTGGCAGTATATAAAAGTGTGTTGACGCCACCATTGTTTTACGAATGTGAAGTGCGGGTTTGTAAGGAGAAACACAAGAGCAAGGTAAATGCGTTTGGAATGAGATATCTAAGAAATGTATGTGCAAAAACTCGTATAGACAGAGTCAGTGATGAATGGGTGCTGATGGAGTGTGGTTTGAAAGGGAATCTAATAGATCAATGTGAAACCCGGATCTAATGTTGATTTGGGCATGTTAGGAGAATGAGTGTGGATTGAGTGATGAAACAAATATATGAAGGTAGAGTGTGTATGGATCAAAAGAAAGATGTAGGCCATGTAAGATGTACGAAATGTTGTAGATGAATGTGTTAAAAAGATAAATTTTAAAGAGTTTTAAGAATACAAGAGTATGTATGACTCGGTATATGGATGTTGTTAAAGCGAAGGAAGTATGCAAGAATAGGGAAGTGTGGATAAAGTTATTGAGGATGGATTAAGTACGAATGGATATATATAATACAGTTTCTTGACTAACCCGTAAGAGAAATGTGTGATTAGGTAAGTATGTTTGTATGTATGTAAATAAATAAATTGACTCATCTACTAGAATTATTTATTTTCTCCATCGCGTCTTAATATCTGTCTGGGCTATCAATCGAGTACCAAGGGCGTTTATTTTCTATTTTCGAGATCAATTGAAACAGTGTCATATTAAATCACCTGGACAAGAGATATTATCTTTGATTTTAATGTACTGGATCATTGAACATAGTGTAGTTTTTTTTCTGCCTTGATCATCAAGTAAAATTATCAACTTGGGATACAATGATTAATTTCTTCAAATCTAAATTTTAAGACTGTATTAACTACGATTTAAACCTGTCTTACCTTTTTTAGTGGAAAACGTGGACAATTTAGTCAGTCTAATCTTGTCTGGTTTGTCGATGAAGGAATTACAAGGTTTTTAATTATAGGCAGTTTTACTGCCCCCTAACCCCCACCATAAGTGATACTTTAATGTCTTTCCTTCAAATGCAGGTAGACAGCTTCTAAATTACACCCTCTTCCCTCTACCATGGTAATATAAATATACAAGATCTATGGACTGGTAGTAAGGTGCGTATCATGGGAATCTTGACTTTATTTTGAAACCGATTCCAAAATATATCCAAGATAAAAATATTTGTCATTATAAAATATTAATATAATAATGATAAAATAAATGTTTGAATATAATCTTGCTAAATAAAATGTCTCTTAGCCTCTATGTTGTGTAATATTGTAAAAGAAAATTCAAGTCTACTATTTATGCAAACAAGTTTCTTAATTAATACCCTGAAATTCCGTCTTCAAATTTTCTTGGCATTAACTATTCTCTCCAATTTCTAAAACCCGAAACAAAAGCAGAGGATTTGTTTCTCATGGCTCTAAGGAATCGAATAGTTCCATTTAATGACGTAACCTGCTACGAAGGAGAGAAGTTCATTTTATAGCTGGGACTGATAAGTGGGTTGAGAAGGGTAGGGGGAAGGGGTGGTAAGTTGTACTAATGAAACACATCTTGAGCGAGCTTTGTGCTTTTGTTTGAAGAGAGTTAAATCTGTGGGTGGAGCAACGACTCAACTTAAGTACTTTTATTTATATCGTCTTACTTACTACCTGTTCAGGTTATACACATACTATATTATAATTACACTAATGAGATAGGAATGGGGAAGGCTTAATTTAGAGGAAGTGTACCCAGACTTGCTTGGAGGAAGCGCGTAAAACAATTGAAAAAAAAATCAGTGCACCCGATTGGGATTCGAACCTCGATCTACCTGTCTTTGGCAGTCTAGTATAATACGAGAGTGACACCTTAGACTATGCGGCCACCTAAGCAGGTGATAACAGTCTTATTTCTTTAAAAAAGGATCCAAGATTTCTCCTTTAAGATGCGCGCAGCCTACGCAGCTAATTAAGTACGTGGTATGTTTACGTACTGGCTATACGATGCACAATTTATGACCGGCACGACTTTACTGGCCTCTTTACTGGTGTTCAACAATTTGTTGACCTTGCCCTCATTGAACTTGCGCACATACCTCCCCTTCACCCCTAGTAAAGTACCGCTATCACGCAAGTTTAGGTATCATCAAGATAGCTCGTTGTTACTGTTGTCAGGGGGGTGAGAGGGATTACCTATTAAATAGTCAATACAATATGATAACTGCCAGTCGTTATCATTTGCCATGTGCATTAACTACTCCCATAACAAAACCAATGGCCCAATAACATTTTTTTTATTTATATTTGTTGACAGGATGTATAAAGCGCAAATATCGTCTGGTTTGGTTTGCCAGTGATGTGGAGGTCGTCATTTGATTCCTGATCGGGTGTATATTGACTGGTTTTTATTTCTTAGGCACTTTTCCACTCTGCCTCCACACACATTCCAGTGCACTTCCTTTAAAACTCTTTATCTTCATCACTACCTAATTAGTGTAGGAATACGGACAGCCCTGAAGGATGGTAAGACGAGGTTTAAAAAAATACATAATAATATCTTACTCCACAACGATCCGTGTGAACCTTTACGTAGTCTTTAGTTACCTCCGAGTGGGTATGAGATTCCAATATTCTTCTTTGTTTTCTGAATAGCTACGGTCCGTTACTCATGTCGCACGTATATCTTGAAAGCTCGAACGGTGAAAGCCTAATAGTAATTATTAGAGTTTAGAATGTAGCTGGCATCGTGGTAAGGTAGTTAAAACTACCTGACTATTGACCCAGAGATCCCGGGTTTGATTCCCAGCTGGTACCAGAGTATTTTTCTTGGAAGCAGACTAGTTCCCACGTTCACAAGGGTTTGGTAAATTAGGTTTAAGTTATGTTAAGATCTTCATTAGAATTATCCCATCTTATTCACTACCATCATCACTTCATCTCATCGGGACATGAAAAGACCCTTCACTGAAAGAATTCACGATTAGTACATGGGGGCGTTTTCTGGGCAAAGGTACAGTAGTACTGGCTAATCCTTCTGCAACCTGAGCAACAGATTGGTGTTGCCAAAACATGCCATTATTATTACTAGTTTAGAAGGTTAACGTAATTTAAAATGCCAGAACTAGTTTGTAATCAAATATAATATATAATATAGATAAAGTTTTATTAGAAGATAGTCAGGTACGGAATAATTTGAAAAATATTTTTATATATTTTTATAAATATATTTTATAAAAGCATTACAAATTTGTAGTTAGTGGCATTTTGCTGATTTCCCGGAATATTTTTGTAATATTTGCACCATTAATCTCTCCCGATTAAAAGATGGCTACGTTATTTGAAAGCTCATGATCTTAATATATCACTCACATGTAGTTGAAAATTTCCGTAAGTCCATCAAAGACTATGCCTTAAAATATGAGTGAAGAATGACCCTGGGAACGGGATGACTCCTGGATAACTCGGCGGTTAGAGAATTTAACTCCTGAATAACTCAGTGGTTAGAGCATTGGCGTACTAAGCCGAAGGTCCCTTGTTCGAATCCCATGTCCAGCTCTCATTTTTCGATTTAGAGACTATTTTACATTATTATTTATCCAGGCTGTGATTATCATAACAGCTGTATGTGTTCATTGTGGATCAGCACGATTAAATACAAATAAAATACGATTAAATTACTGGTGCTCCACCACAAATCACATTTATTATCTTACTTTGCCATTATTCACACAGAGAGGAAAATAATCTTGGTCGAAAGTAGCATTTTCCATTATAGAAATTAATAAATACATAAGGTATGTATGTAATGTATGTATGTGTGTATGTGGGTGTTTGTTGGTGTGTGTAGTTGTAATAAAGATTTTTCGTAATTTCCAAAGATTTATAAACCCAAAATTTGGAGCAATTATTATCGATGAACCACTCAACATGGGCACGAAAATCTGAAACAAAAAAAATAGTTATCAAACCATGAATTTTAAAAAAATCTGATGAATATTAAAAAATAATATAAAGGCACTTAAATCACGTGTTTGAGTTGATACTTTTAATTCATTTATATTTTATTAATACAAGCTAAACTAATCTAACAAGAACATTCCACATGTACTCGTATACCTAATGAAAGTTAGATTTTGTTAGGCTGTGTTTTGAAATACACAGTTTGTCATTAATTACGTGACCCTGTATTCTGGTGGACAAGGTCTATCATTATTCAAAACAAATCAAGTATATATATATATGTGTGTTTAATCTACTTATTGTTATGGCTTCATCCGATTCCACTACCAAAACCAATTCAACAGATCCCCCTTTCACGCTCCGGCAAGGGGAGAAGTCTAAACTTGTATGTATGAAAACTTGCAAATAGAAACGATATTATTACCGGCATCAATAATTGGCCGGTAGACTGAACGTCGAGATCATCTAGTCTCACTTGCTTGTATTGGAAGGCTGGATCTCAAATGACAGCCGGGTTTTTTAAGGGTGAGATCTTTACCCTAAATGATTTCCCACTTTCCTTCCATGCAAGTTCGTCTACGGTTCTTATAAATTCTACTTTCCAAATTCCTACCCTACTAGTGTAGCTAAAGTTCTGATACTTGCTTCGGTGGGCGCCTGGTCTAAGGCGCCACTATCATGTTAGACTAGACGATGGATGATGGAGAGATCGGGGTTTGAATCTAGGTCAGGTGTACCGATGATTTTTTTTTCAAAAGCATTTTCCACTTTTTCTCACGAACATGCGGGTACACTTCCTCTAAATTCAAACCTTCCTCATTTTTAGCTCATAGCGTAGTTAGTACAAATGCGTATAACCTGAACAGATAGTAATACGTTGTACTAAAAAATAATAATTCAAATATCCTGGATGGATATTAGAACTTGGTGCAAAATCAAACGTAAGTAGGACCTACCATTAATTATATTTCTTAAAACAAAAATTAAATAGATGCGCCCAGCAAATATCACCATATTTTATTTTAAAATCTATTTAAAATAGTTCCGTAGTCATCCATCTCTAAATTATTTTTGAACACTTTTGACAAATGATGGAAATTGAATTAGTTTGTCAAAGTGACACAACACATTTCGAGGTAGACGAATACGGATTAGTTTGGTGTTTTTTTTAATTAACTTTTCAACTGTCACCAAAGGCCATAGCCACTGTGAGCAGACTATAACAAAATTACACACGTTATTCGTCATTAACCCATTAAGCTATACATACATTTTTCTCTCTTACTAATCTTTTTTTCAAAGTTTCAAAACCATATATCAACATACAAACGAGTCGTCCAAACAGCTTACAAGACAAGATTGAATGAAGAACATTTATTCCTGAGAAAACTCAACAAAACCGTCTCACAATATTTCTTCACCGACTTGGGTGGCAAAACTTGGTGTCTAGGCTATTTAATGGGTCGACTGCACACTAACACACATAAATTACTTAATAAAAACACACACATAAACGTTAATCAACAGAAATGGAAGAACGCCACATGGACAAAAACAAACAGGAAAAATAAAATGTCGAAAGAATGAAATCGTGCAACGCAGACAGATATTATAAGATTAATTGGAAAAACGTTAAATAAGCTTAATTCATAGAGAAAGAGAAAGGAGTGACGTCACATTGTTCCATGCCATTAGTTTTCGACGAATAAATAATAATAATACATCACTGTTTTAGGGCCAAGCAAGGTAGAAGCCTAGTGGAAATTTATTGTCATTTCTCAGCTATTTGTCAATGTCAGGTGTCCTTTAGATTCCGTCAGGGTTTCGTGTCGAGGGGGATGGAAGGAATTAGTGAGGGTGGGCAACTGTCAGAAAGGGGAGAGGGTTGTTATTTTTATTCACAAGTCATTTGTGCCTCCCTCTCCCACCACCCCAAGCCCGCCAACCAAAACCTCGCTCCCAGGTTGGCTATTCGCCTAATTAGCCAACATGTGGCTCCATTGTTAGTCTATGTCTGGTGGGTTCATGTGTGTGGTCTCACGCATGCCACAGAGATATGCGTGTGTATAAGTGGTATTAATTGCTTACGTCATGGCTTATTGTGGCCTACGACTTGTTTTCCCAGATTCCTTGGCACGCTTCTTTGAAACTACTTGAGGATATGACTCAAACTAATATGTCTCTTAATGAAGACACAAACACTTTTTCAATACTTTATTTAATAACTACACTAGTTTCCTTAAAAAAAATTAACTTACGATATACTCTTCACCAAGTATCCGCTGCAGTTAATTTATTGTAACATGTATATATAAAAGAAGTCCTAGATTTACATGGATTCGAGTTACGCGGAATCATGAATACGCGGCTGTGGTAGTTAGACTTACGACTAGTCACACCATCTCTCAGGAAACACTTTATCTTTCAAAAGTCAAATAATAATTGCACAATTTTAGCAAGTGTTAGTAAAGTTATAAGCGTGAAATACTGATTTAAATTATTTCAAATTATTACATTCCACGAGTTAAAAGGGGCCAAACTTGCTATTCTATGCTTTTTATGTACTATTGTTAATTTCAAGTAATTAATATATGGGTTAAAATTTAGTATAACTAGATGGGTATGAGGCGTAAACAATTAAATATTTATAATACGTTAAAGAAAAATAATTTGTAATGTGTAAGCCTTTGAAAAGTGGTAAAATTATGTGCCGGGATAAAAGGATTTAAACCTCACATACTGGCATATTCAACCCTAAGTAACACTGCAGCGTCGTTCCTATTTTTTAGTAGAATCAACGACTACAATTACAAGGAAGTTGAAACGTAAAGTTTAAAGCAAGAAAAATATACGAGTGAAATACAAGTTAGCAAATAAGTTTATTGGTATCAAAACTAAGATAATTGTTACATATTAACAGACACAATAGCAGTATAATGTTTCAATTGTTTAATGTTAAGCGTTAATAAAGAAACAAGAATTTATTTTTACCAAAATGGCCGTGTATGGTTTGAGGCACCTTAAATTGACATAAAACCAAGACAGCAATGGTTGGGTTGAAGATTGAAAAACGTGTGACTCCTTAAAGAAGAACATGCGAACTTTCTAGAAAGAAAGTGTGCTAAACAGATAACTACAGTAAATTTAATCGGAAGAATTAAATTAAGCTTAGGCTAAGCAACAATAAACAACCCTACTCCAGCCTTACGGCTGTTAGTCTCAAATCTGATAAGCATGGAAAAATAATGAAGATGAACAAAATCTAAGACTAGGAAATCCTTATTTAAGGAGTTGCTGTTATAATTGCTAACTGAGCTAGTTGGCGTTTGCTAGCTTAGGAAAGAGTAATATGATACAAAAAGGAATGTTCCACGTGCTGGAATTATTAGTTTACAAATAGTAAAAAGAAAGATATCAGAAATCTAAACCATCAGAAACTATGGCACTATTCCAAATTAGTACTGCCTGATCATTTAATAGTATAATTAATATTCAACAATAGTGTGGAGACAGACTACAACAATGGAAAAACTTCTAGACATTAAAGAGCCAAGTGGCGCCTGAAGGGAGCCGGGCAAGTATAAACAACACAAGTGGGCCACCCCTCTGGGATACCGCGAGGTGATCACCGCATTAAGGTACAATAAAAACGTCAAACCAAAGACTGATAACAGTCAAAGATCTGATTTGGTCATAGAGTAACGCCATAGATCAACCTAAGCTCCCCTTTTTTGCCTAAATAAAGACATTAGTTAAATGGTCACATAGAAAAGGACATCAGACTGTCCCCAAAATATTTAAGACTTGTCATATGGACGTATTTAAATAATAAACATGTACAATCATAAGGACTACACTCTGTTTAAAATAAACAGAATCGCCAAAGAATATAATATTAAAGACTTTTCATGTGGGAATAGTTAAACAATAAACAAGTAGGGTCATAAGGACTACACTCGGTTTCAAATAAACAAATTATATCAAAGAGTAACAATTACACTTAACCTACATTGAAGCTTCTCAACTGAAGAAGATCAAAACTTGCAAGTCTGTTAAAGATTAAAGATACAATTTTGATATTATATTAAATTATCTGCAAAGAGGTGGTAATACAGACGCAGCAATCATCTTGACCGCTACTTGAAGATTACGTTGAAATGAAGCCTCATGGATTCTCGTGAGATGAGTTGTTGGATTTGAATACGAAAATAGTACGAGAGGCGCTGCATTATATACGACATGAATCTGACGTCTAAGAATTTGAGGGGAAGGAGGAGTTTATCAAACAAAATAAAATAGTCCAGAACAAAACTTCAGTTGGCAGCAGTTCGATGAATCATAGAGTATCAAGGGGCCGGCCCAGTTGACAAGGTGCTCTTGCCACGTCCGCTAGTTATATTCGGTCGTCTAGTCGGGTAGGATTCAAGTGACCCAGTGTGGAACAATCACACAGTGAATTAATAAATTGCAGTTTATTTTCATTTTCCTTTACTTTGAATCATATTCTGAAAATTGAAAAATGACACCTGGACACGGGTCAGAATATGATATCTATGAGGGACTATCCCCACTAAAATGCATTAACAATAGTTTCGGCTATTTGTTTAATTAATTTACTTTGAATGTACGGCAATTTATCGTTTTCTTTGTATGTATGGGCTAAATGAGCGTAGCCCGCTACAACAGTAACTGGTATAATCTGTCACAGTTGACTAGCCACTGCTGGGCTCGTACTTTGCCATGATCACCCGATGCCAACTTACTTGTCGATCCCTTTGATTTGGCTTTGTTCAAATAAGTAAAAATGAGCCCTGTCCACATAAAATACAACTGATCGTCATGCCTGCGCAAAAAACCACTCATCGCCAACTAGGCATCCTTTTTGTTGGTTCTTGTATTTTATTAGCTGTCTTTCCCCCACTCCTTTCCCCTTGTCATTTGCGGAATTAGATGCATATAAATACGGGCTACCTGGTCTTAATAAAATGGCTTTTATCTATCATACTTGTTGGTTGATATACTGTATAGGTTCGCTACCCGAGGACCACGCCGTCTTCAACCGCCAACACTAGATCTACGTCATGGTGGAACCATCAGTCACCCCAGATTGATGGAGACAGCCCCTCGCCTCTCTTCTTATGTAACTTTTTCTTATTTAAGCTAGGTGTTTGACCCAAGTTTGGGTGTGTGTTGTAATTCTAACAAGAATGTTCTAATTAGGCTGGTTTGCCATCTCTGAATGGGCTCCGTCTTCTCATGAGGTCTCACTTATTTATCGTGTTATAAGTCACTTAGTGACAGATATTTTTAGGGCTCAAGACTTTTGATTGATAATTTGTGAGTGCCGAGCATCCTTAAGATGCGTGTGGGGCTAGTGGCTCCAGCCTTAGGGGATACTATCCTTTAATGTGTTCCTTGTGGACTTAACTTGTTCAGGTAGTTAAAACTAGCCTTGGGGATCCTATTTAGGATTAGGCCCTATTATTGTTATTTACTAATCTAAGCCTCCCGTAGTCTAGGTCTGGCTATTTATTTGCTATTCATTCAACCTGGCTAATCTTGTTTGCTCGCAACTTAATGATTGCTAAAGGTCTCTGTTGACTTTCCTAGTTTCAAAGAAACAGAAAAGAAATGTGATTTCATTCTGCTCTGTTCTGTTAGTAATAGGTTAGTTAGACTACTTTTTGTAATGAGGACTCAATGCTTCCCTAACATATTATTGTACTATCTAGTACCTGTTTAGCTGGACCTCTGTCCGTACTATAATAATGTTTCTCCTGCCCATACAGTCTTATATGTCTTCAGTTGCCCATAGTATTGTTGAGTGGGCGTGTTATTTAAGAAGCCACTAAAAAAAGTATTTTTAAATGTACTATTCTTGACCTAGTGGATTGCGCGCAGTTTAACTTTGAATAATGTCAGTCTTTGTTTCAATCTGAAAGTTAGAGTTATTTTGGTATCAATCTTGTTAATGAACCTTGAGTGGGCTACTGCCCTCCATAAACTTGTTTATATTCACCCAAGCAATTATATTACAGTGACACTCTTTATATTAATACTTTTATGTATATCAACTGCCTTGTCTTTATTAAATCCAAACTTACTTTTTAATTGCTATATTATTATGTCAACTCCCATTCTCTCCCCAATTTGTTCCCAAACTACCGCACTGACATGGACCTAAGGGAAGTGTTGGACCGTACAATTATATTATTTATAAATTCTTTTCTTTATTAGGTATACCCCAGGAGTTAAATTTTATCCCATTTTGAAGTAGCCTATACAATGTAGTTATTTAGAAATATTGTTTTAACCTAACTCTACTTGTAATTTTTTTTATTAATGTGCCCGAATTTATCATTGCGAGTATATATTTGAAACGTTTATTTAATGACATTTCTGGTTTTGACAGTAAGGACTGTAGGGAAAACACCAACTAGTAGAACCTAATATGCCTTGCCAAAACAGAGGGTCATATAATCCCAATTGATGACACTCAGGTAAAGTGGTCGCAGTCTTCCTTACCTGGTCGATATTGCTGGAATTGGCTGAGACATTGCTACTTGATATATTTTAAAAGATAACCCCTTAAGTCTCGTTTACTCGGGTCAAGTTTACTGGTGTCGAGTACTTGAAGTAAAGCGAGCTACACTTTAAATAACAGTTTACACAGAGACAGTAGTAGCGTCAAGTACTTGAACCTAATTCCAAAGGAATCCACCAGTCATTCATTTTCAAACGAGGAAGATGAAGGTATGTCGTGATGTAGTGAAAGTATTAGTGCAAGCATCAAGTACCGATTTAAGTGTTGATTTACTAAAATTAATTTCTCTTAACAGTTTGTTAGAATACTCACTGAGATTGATGTTCTACAGTATGTCGTATTTTGAGTAAATATTGTAATGATATTGGTTTGGATTAATCTAAATTATGTAAAAAGTAATGGATGAAGGTAATTTTTCTTTAAAGTAATATATGTAGAGTATCCTTTTAAGATTCAGCTATGAAGAAACACGTGCTTCTCAGAAACAATGTGAAAAGGATTTCACCACTAAGATATACTTTTTATACCATCTTTCTTGTTAAAAGAATAACTGTGTCAATTCTTGTAAAAGGGAACAACTTCATAGTATTTGGCGGAAGACGCCATTTCTCTAAACCAATAAGAAGCTAGCCTTTACAAAACCTGTTGCCAGGAATCTTTCTATTAGTTAGATTTTACACTGTTAATGAGGGTAGAGAAAGGCAAGGGGTATGTTATATATAAACCATTGTGCGTATGTTTAAGGCATCTCCGGGATCCAAACATCTACACCGAGATTCCGTTCACGCACAAGTCAGTCTAACACAGTATAATATAAATCACATCAATATCACAAGTGTGCAGTGATATAAAACATTTAATTGAAATATGTATAAGTAATTAACACGTGCCATTTAAATAAACCGTGTGTGAAATAACAGCCATCAATATTTCTCTTTCTTCAATTTTATTAATATACCGATTTAATTAGTGCTCGAACACGAAGCTATAGCTAGCTGGTTAAACGGTATCTTTTCCGTACAGTGATGATATGCGCTCGATCACGGAGCTTTAGACAACCTATACATCATCACAGCATTCTATCAGGGAATTAATCTGCAGTGTTTCAATCGACCCCCAAACAGGGGTGATTGATCACATAGTAGTTCAATTGACACCCAAAGCGAGGCGATTGATATCCATAGTATAACAATTGACGCCCAAAGCGGGGTGATTGATACCGATAGTATAACGATTGACGCCCAACGCGAGGTGCGAATAAACCATATTATAACAATTGACGCCCAAAGCGAGGTGCGATTAATCAATAGTGTTACAATATCCAGGAACATATACATGCCATTAGCCCTCCACTTACTCATTTAAAACACAACCCACAATACAATCAAAAGAATAAAAGAGATGACTGGAAATCATAAATTGCTTTTACACTGGTGAGAAAACAAAGCAGGACTGTACTCTCTACTGTTTAGCTTGAAGGAAACTAGCCAAGTGATCAGTTTAGACGGGGAAAGTACCAGAGGAAAGTGAGTCAAGTAACCTTAAATCTGTCACTAAAGTAGACTCTTCTCTAAACTTTACTTTCCACTGTTCGGATAGTGTAAGGTGAACTTGACCACACCGTTTACACATGAACATCATCAGAAAAGTTACTTGACTTCAAGTACTTTAGACAAGTAAACTTGACCCATGTGAGCGAGATTTTACCTCCAACTATGTTAAATTCCCTGCCAAGATGTTCTGTGGTCGCATGGTCTAAGGCGTCACTCTCACCGTAGACTAGACTGCTGATGGCAGGGAGATCGTGGTTCGATCTTGATCGGATGTATTGAGGTTGGTTTCTACAAATTTATTTTCCACTCTCTCTTCACGCAAATCTGGGTACACTTCCTATAATTCCTCATCTCTAAAACCACTAGCATAGTTAGTACATAGAAGTACAGTCTGAACGGGTAGATACAAACTCAAAAAACCTTGGTAATTCTCATTGTCGAATAACCTTAAAGTGGGATTGAAAGAGAGGAGAAAAAAGGCCAATGTTTTTGAAGTTTTTATGACAAAATGTTTTTTTGGCCAAAATAAAATATTTCTATAGTACAAACATAGATTTTCTTTTCATATGGTGACCTCAAAAATTCTTGAATATCTTTTAAGGGTGTCCTGGAATTTAATGACAGCTTTTTCTCTTCATTTAAAAAATGTCTCATTTAATGCCGCTATGCTCATGATGGCTATTCAGGAATTGTCTACATCAACATGGGGAGAAAATTAAACTCTATGCTTGTACTCGAGCAATATTATATTTATTTTAGCCAAACATGTTTTACCATAAAAACTGCAAAAACACTGTATTTTCTCATGGGCCATTCAATCCTACCTCAAACACAGTATATGGCTTTCCTACACCCAGCAAATAGTGTAATTGCCATTTGTTTGAGAATATTACTCGCTTTCAAGGAAAAAATAAAGTTTTCTTTTCATAAGCCGGACCTACATAATATGAAAGGAACATACATGTCAAAAATACATCGAGTTTAAACACCATTCGACTTCGTGGTTTTTCAACTTGCGTGGAAACCTTCAGAATGAGGACTTATTTGTACAGCACATTAAAGCCCATATTATTGTTCTATCAAGAACTCTCAAACTATTTTAATATTATGCTCGCTCCCTAATATCTTTTTCAAACACATATTAACTCGAGTAACCAATATAAAAAAGGGCTATGTGTAATTATTTCGATCTGTATAATAAATGAAACCATCTCTTTAGCAACGTTGTTAGTTAAATTATTTCAAACCATTGTCTATGTGGGAAACTGTTGATAAACACCAAATGTACTCTTGATAGTAAACTTATGGTCTAATAATGGCGTTCTGGATAATTCACTCTTACGACCCTCTCATGTATGTAGTGGTTACGGATATGACATTATTATAAATCAAATATGGCCAAATCATATTTCAGCAATATTGACAATACTTCCTAGATCTAAATTACAACCTTGTTGCAGTAAATTGATGGAAAGGTATTATTATCCCCCTAAGAAATATATCTCTTAACTTTCCCACCACAACTTCCACCGCATATTACTACCCATCCTATATATACGCATTTTAACTACGCTAGAGGGATATGGAGGGGAAAAGTAGAATTGAGAGGAAGTGTACCTATAAGTTATTTGTGCGAAAAGAGAAGAGGAAATTTGTAGAGAGGAAAAAAATCTTCAATATGTATATCCAGTTCGAATTCACATCCTGTTTTATCAATTACTAGAAAACCAAACTAGATGAAAATGGTATCTATTCCACGGGCCCAACAATGAGTTTTTTTAAGGGGTAAACTTTAATGTTGTTAACAATAAGTCAACTTAATGGTGTCTTTAATCAATCTATATAGTTGTAATATCTTTATAAATCTCCATATGATTTTTATATAGGAAAATTTTGATTTTTAGGTCTTGGGAAAGTCGGGGAATTCTCTATAGGAGATGTTGTGGCCACCCTATAAGATTTTGGTGGAGGTCTTGATAAATTATTGACAAAAGAACGTAGCTCTGCTGTAAGATAATATTGTTAACATAATATCTGATGACAATTTTAGGTCGGCGAGGAGAGGTTAGGGAGATGAGCTCGAATATTAAAAAACACGCCGCAATGCTATTTTCCGGTGAAACGAAACATTGGCTCTCTTTCTTTGTAAATGGGTCTGGCGAACTATGAGGCCACTGTAAATTATCTAGGATATAAAGTATTGATGTTGAATTTAATATCATGGGCGTTTCAACATCAACAGTTTGTTTGTGTTGAATTCATCAAATATTTATTTTTGATTTTCAAGCGTAGCTTTGTAGCTTATTCTATTATATACTTTTTCATTGTTTTAAAATAAATAAAAAATTTTTGGTATATTAATTATTATTCAAAGTTAAAATATTGAGTCATGAAAATTAAATAGAAATGTACTTACAAGTGGATATTAATATATAAATAAGAATATATAGCCTGTTCCAAAATAAAACTTGCCATATTTATTTATCTTTCTTAGCGATGGGAAAATCTAATTAATACATCCTTAATTATCAAGTATACAAATATACCTGGTGGTCTCAAGAAAAGTTTCTCTTTAATGGATTTTCTCATTCAAGATGGGCCAGTTAAAAATAAACAGCACAAAGCTATTTATTTTCAGATTTAAATTATGATTTTAATATTAAATACTTCTTTGTTCTAAGGAATTGTTTTAATTTATTTCTATTTGATGATTTTGTGCTTCTACTAACCAATGCTAACCACTCTAAATAAAGAGGCTGATTAGTCTAGGAATTTGAGGACCGGCATTCAGCTAAAGATAAAATATAAAATGACAATATATAAAATAATATTGTTAACCGCCCTCAGTAAGGCATAATTCACTGGCCTCATTGGTAAAGGTCTACCACATTATCCCCGTCCGTAATAGTGACGTAGGGTGTGCGTATGATAGAGAGTTTATCGTATTTTCCCCTTAAATTGCCATTGTCTTCAATGCAGGTGGCTTGGCTTTGTAGATAGGTTAGGCTAAGTTAGGTTGTATTCTCTACAATTTTAATATCAGCTAAAAAACCCAATGCGATATTATCTGTGGCTGCAAACCCCAAGAACTAAAAATGCCATGAGTCCCACAAAACCTCACTATCAATGTCGGCCTCACGAATTTTTGCTGACTCTTGTGTTTTTTTCCGTTGGTTGTACCTCACAAATTTCGTTTCCTCTGCGTTCCTGTGCAAGAGTTAACTGCCCCGACCCATTATTTGATTGTCACGCAATCTGTGCCGCGTGTTGTTCTAGGCATCGCATAGATAGTTAATGGGATGCTTGAAGGTAATATTGAGTGACTCCTGCCGCTCCTCAAATATTTATACCTCACTGAGGTAGTGAAGGGTGGGTGGCACTTGACTATAATATACTCATCACTGGGCAACACTATTCAGGCCGTTCAAAAAGTAGCCATGTTTTTATTAGCACCACGTCTTACTACCTGTTCAGATTATATGCTTATGTGTAGTCTACTAATCACACTAGTAACTTAGGGATAAGGAAGGATGAATTTAGAGGAAGTGGAAAACCATTTTTAGAAAAACCACCCTTAGTACACCCAACCAGGATCAAACCTCAATCGCCCTGCCATCGGCAGTCTAGTCCATTGCAAGAGGGATGATTTAGGCCTTAGACCATATGGGCACCGGAACAAGTAGCTATGTCTAAATTTACCCAGCTTTTCGCTAAGTGGTGTTAGCTACATTAGTATAAAAATATATATCTGCCTCGGCGGTCGCATGGATTAAGTCAGCGTTTGGCAACCTATTTCCCACCAATTGATTTGATCTTGCCTGGAAAAATATTTATGAAACTAAAATTATTGTATTAGTAAAAAATAGAGTAATAACTAATTCTTGTCAGGCACGTATGTGAGGAATATAAAGTTGAAATATTTTGCTAGATAATTTTTCAAACAAGTCCACCATTTTTTTTTTAGCCTATGTGAGCTGAGATATCAAAAGGTTTACCCCGACTCCTGATGTTGGGCGTCATTATTGTAATAGACTGAACTTATGATTATGGAAAGATCGGAGTTCTAATCTCAGTTGGGTGTAGGCTACGGAAGATGGTTTATATATATATACATATATTTCGAGAGAGAGAGAATTAATAAATCTATATGGTCTAATATTTGTATCGGTGTGTACGCGATCTAAAAGTAAAGTTGTGATTTGTCATTGACAAGGTCATAAGTGTTCTAATCCCTTCAGAATGTACTGTTTTCATTTTAAACGCAATTCCATTCTTTCTCTCTCAAGACAGGTACATTTCCCTTCAATTCTATCATATTTATCTCAACTGTTACATACCATGCGATAAAAGTTTTATCACTGCTAGGGGATATGATGGTGCTGAGTCCACACTATGAAAATATACCAAGTACTGGTATGCAAACAGCGGATCTGACTGGTCAAACATTCTACGTCGTGGTAGAGTTCAAAACAAACGCACCATAAATAAACAAATACACCTACCCTTACAGAGAAATTAAATTCACAGAGCCCCGACGGTCAAGCTCGGTGGTATGAGGGTAAAATACTTGCCTCAGAACCCGATGGTCGGCTGGGCCTAGGGTCCCCCTAGATATCACCCAGCCGTGGTATATACATTTTTCTTGAATTATTAAAAACCGTAGCACACCTTCCTTTGGATAGGAAGTAAAACCCTCAGTCCCATCTCAATTTTGGCGTGTAAAAAAAACCTGGAAAGTATGTGAAAATATATTCCCGGTGAAATTGATAAACACTTTCATGCTCGCTCATAGATATTTAGTGTGTAAAGTAAAGGAGGGGAAAAGAAATCCTGAGATACCCAAGTACATGGGATTTCTACCAGATGGTGGAGGTAGTACTAACCAGATGAAGGGCTGATTGCATGCCTAGCTCCCAATGGATAGAAATGATATAAAACCAACCTACGCGTTGTTGACTTAAAAATGAGTCCTGTTGGGTAGTACGGTGAAATTCAAAATAATCATAATAATACCCTACATTTATTTTTGTGTCTTCTAAAAGTGTCACTATATTATGCGCTTACAATAGCAGCATATCTTCATGTCATACTGAGAACTGTCATTACAACTAGTTGATTTCCTAATCGACAATGATTTTCCGACTAAAACGTATATTTCAGTCTAGTCACGTGGCCATTATATGACAATTATGGTTCTAAGAAGCGTATTTGTTAATGGTTTAAAGTAGTTTTCAATTGTTTTAAATCAGATGTATTAAGTGCATTACAAGTCCAAGACTAGCTAATCAATAAGTATTAAATCGCTGCTTTATATTCACTGTGGATATTTATTAAATCGATAGTTTAGAATTTATGTCGGACTTCGCTTACTACCCTCAATTTGGATTAATTTAATATAGACCCAGGCGTTTATGTTTATGTGTATTTTATTTATATAACAGTTTTAAAAATATGCCAAAATGAATAATTCATTGATGCCAATCATTTCAACTAGCAAGTAAATATATGTTTTAAATGAAAACACTCTGGCATTCTCTACTCGTTTTAAAAGTCATTATTTATTTAATTATATTTGGAACAAATACTTATACGTTTATGTAAATGATAATACTTGCTATCGTTTACAGAATAAAAGATATAGAATAGAGGGTTTTTTTTCAAGAAACGTCATCAGAATTTAAATGGACAAAGGGTAGGTGAACCCATAGTTAAAAAAATATTCCTAGCAACCCCGGGAAAGATAAAATCCCAGCCTGCCTGGTTAGAACAATTTTCATTAGCTAAGTTTGCAAGGGTTGACCCCTCCTCCCCCCATGTCAAGGCTTATGGCACAAGGGTTACACAAATAAACAAACACTTTTAGAGAGGTGTATTAAACTGAAACATTGTACAGAGGATTAAGATCTTCGGCCTGAGCTTGTGAATAAACTACTTGCTGACGCACAGCTTAGCGGCGTACTGGTGCAAGGAAACGAACTCAAATAATTAAGGTTGGGTCGTACTTAGAGGAAGTAAAAAGCGGACCCTCGATCAAACAAAGAGCTTGGAATAAGCTATGATATATTTTCTTACCGGAAAACCTGTGGAAATATACTCTGATTAAAGGGGACTCCACATAGAGATTATAAGCGGCAACACCTTGACCAAGCAGAGAGCTTGTAAATACACCCACTGTCAGAATAATGGCAGCCTACAGGAAGGCATGTGTAAATGTGCTTGGAAAGGAGATATACCTTCCATAAATAGGAGTGAGCAGAAATACCAAGTGTCGATAACCAATAACAAGGTTTTCATGAGCTTCATCTGTTTGCACACGTGTTATTCAGTTAGCCAAACCAAACAAGCCAGTTGAAGATAAGGATATACCCCCCCCCAAAAAAAAAAA
>CABFVX010000061.1:441617-453295 GCA_902151425.1 Timema shepardi
AAAAAAAAAAAAAAAACAGGAAAAACCTTGAAAAGTCAGGGAAATTTGAAAGTCACTTCTTGCGTTAAAAATATAATTTCTTATGATAATCTGTTGGATACGAAGTAGAAGAGTGTATGTAGCTCACTGTATATTTTAAGTCTACTCTCAAATTGATACCGTATGTTCATTTCATAATGGAAACTATTCTTGATTAATTCCTGTCTTGGTCAAGATCCTACTAATACATTTTAGTAATAGGTTACATTCTAAGAGTTAATAGGGGAGAAACATTTTAAAAATGGATAAATGGTAGTATTGTGTGATTATCTACATCTAAAAGTTGAAATATATTATTTTCGTTTATTGTATCTTGGTTAAAAATACACAATACTTCTCCATGAGAACGCCAGATTTCAAGTCTCGAACGAGTCATTTGGGGTTCGGGAGCGGGGGTCAAGGGATTTTCCCTTTGTATATCCCATGTTTTCCTCCATATTAGAGTAAGTGAATTTCTTATAAAGCTACCACCCTTATTCCTATCTCATATATTTTATTAATACTCACCCACGCTAGTTTCATGTTGAGCAAGACTGCCTAGGACGGGAAGATCGAGGTTCAAATCTCAGTCAGGTGAACTGGAGGTATTTTTTCCTAATTTTTTTCCACTCCCCCTCCAAGCAAATGTGGGTTCACTTCCTATAAAATTCAACATTTTCAATTCCTAATCCATTAGTCTAATTAATACTTAAGCGTATAAACTGAATGGGTAGTAAAACACTGTGCTAAATAAATAAATACACATATTAATACTCTGTGTATCGAACGCCTAAGTTATCACTTATTAAAAAAGTTGCTCCTGCAAAAGGCTTATATTTGAGCCACCATAGATAGCACCACGTTTAGTACAAATGTTGGTGGCCGAGTGGCCTAAGGCGCCACTTTAGCAGCAGACTAAACTTCTGATAACAGAGAGATCGAGGTTCGAATCTTGGTTGGGTGTACTGAGGGTAGTTTTCAAAGTGGGTTTCCACTATCATTCCACACAAATGCTGGCACACTTCTTATAACTATAACTTTTATTTTTCCTATAACTATTGGTGTAATTAGCATATAAGCGTATGGCATGAACGTTTAGTAAGAAGCGATGCTATAAAAAGTTTAATGCTGTATTTACAAGTTTGGTTTTTTGTTCCTTTAACCATCAAATCAATTTACTTTTTTCTCAACGAAGAAAACACGATCTCACGATCGCTAGTGCTTTTACAGACACGCAAGAAACGTGGTAGTGGTCGAAAGTTTCGTTCCAAATAAAGTGTGTTAGTGTAGGTCACTGCTAAAAGCCAACATACTTCTCCCACCTGCTTCCTCCAAACTCCTCGCTCCCCTAAATTTGCGGTGACCTAGAGTCGAGGCTCGCCACTCTAGCGACGCAGGTTTACAGAGTTGTTACATGGCGTCTCTGCAGACTATTCCATCACTTTACCACTAACAGCCTGCAATGGCCAATGTCTCTGAAATGTCAACCTTATAAAGTTTCCAGACTCTCGCTAGCTAACTCCTGGCGACATTTAACCGGACAGGAGAGATTTCGTTTCTCTCAACTCTCTCTGAGGCAGGCTTTCTTGTTCCATCGCTTTTTTTTTGAGCGTGTTCAATCCAATCTGGGACGAAGGAATCGTCCATCTCGACGCCTTTAGAGGTATGGGTAAGCCACATCGGTGGGAACAAGGATTAAATATATCAGTGTCATCATGTCTGGTTTACGCACTTCTGTGACCGTGTGGTTTAACTCTAGTTGCAGACTATACTGCCGATGACGCGAATATTAGGTTCGAATCTGGGTCTGGTGTATTGAGTTGTTTTTATAAAATGGTTTTACACCCCCTATGAAAATGCGGGTACACTTCCTATAAATATAACCCTCCAAGTTACTAAAACCATTAGAGTAATTATTGCGTATAACCTGAACAGGTATTAAGACGTGGTGAACAGGCTGGGTGTACTGAGGGTAGTTTTTCACTCTCCTACCAGTTGGATACCAATATCCCCTACGTGTAGTAAGGTACAATTAAACAGAACAGAAAGTATTGATTCTAAATGTTTTTGATTAGAAACAATAAAATAAACAATTAGTAGTACAGATAAAATAGAGTTACTATATTTCATGCATTTAATTATTGATTTGTGTTTTATAGTATTCGAAACAGTGGTGAATAGTATGTTGATTACATTTGTAGCTCGTAGTTAGCAAATTACAAATTATGTGTCCGAACATCAAACGTGGGAACGGCACAGCGTTTTTTAAAAGTTTGGAAAATAAAGGGCATATTAAAAAACAGGCTAGAATATAAATAGGCCTAGTCTAAATAGTAAATATAATTGTGCCAATGTCTAATTGATTAATAAAATAACGTTTAAAAATAACACAAATCACTCACAAAAAATCGCTGTTTTAATATTTTGTAAATTGAAAAAAAAATCTGGATTATTCCACGCTTTGCGTTATTGAGGGGAACTCCTTCTTCATCCCGCGTTCATGATAAAGATCGCGAGTGACGCCGAATGCCCAGTGGCTGAACCCTTAGTTGACTCCTGTCCCTTGCACCCCTTTCCCCCTACCCCCATCCTCCATCAAACGGAGCAAAGGATGTTTGGTCCACAGCCACATCTGTGACGACCATTTCCTGGACATAATACTGCGATCCCCTTTCTCTGTACATCTATGACCGGCAAAGACGACGCTTGTTTCTCAATCCGACGTATTGGCATTGAATGTCCACCCGCCCATCAGTGGAGTTTTTGTTTATTCATCGCCACATTCTACCCTTTCAGTTTATACGCTTATATACTAATTATTACTAGTGTGTTAGCGAGGAGAAAGGCTTTAATTATATGAAGTGCACCCACATATGCGTGGAGGAATATTGAAAACCATTTAGTAAAATAAACCTTAGTGCACCCAACCAGGATCGAGCTTTGATCTCCCCATCTTCGGCATTCTAGTGACTAGTCCATTGCATTAGTAGCCCCCTTATATCATGCGTACCCTGAAATGGATCGCGGTGTTTAGTTTGACAAGCATGGGAAATGATATATTAAGAGTCTCGACCGTGGGCTGGGTCATCAAGAAGCTGTACATTTATTTTAACCTTGAGGGTAGCAGCAGTCTTACCTTGGTACTATTTCACAAACATCATGGCGTGAAGGTGGTCAATGCAGAAATAACTGTTCCCTTTCATGGTAAACGTATCTTACAGCCACCATCAGTTCTGTTGGGGTGGAATGTTTATTATTTACTTGGTATAAAGTATTTGTACGTTGGAAGAATGCGGGGGAGAGGGTTGGAGGCACTAGTGATTATGAGCTTCCTATTAATGTGGTCTGAATATCTAATAATCCTGTTTTGTAGTTAGTGAATATAATTTTTATAAATAAAATAGTATAGGCCTATGTTCTAGTAAAACTAAACAATATTTATTTATGTGACTAAATTCAGTTGAACATTACAATATAGTGATGGGGCTAATGCTCTAGATCTGGCCATTCGACCTTACCTTACCTCTGCCCTCCTGGCGTATGGAGGAATTCATTTCTGAGGTGGGGGGAACCATTAAGGTGAATTCCACCATCCCTGTCATTTTCGGGCCGCCCACAGGAGAGCTAGCGGTGGCTCCTGAGGACTGGTATGCTCCCGTTGGACTACTTTCGTTATACGTAGTACGCAGAACTGGGCTGATGCCCCCGTGACGTTTTAAGAAAATGTTAGGCCCCCATTTGTCCGGCAGTTTTTCAATTTTAGCATCATGCCATTATAATATAATGATACTTACTCGGTTCTTATGTTACTTAATAATTTCTTATGCTTTATGGAATATTGATCAACCTATTAAATAAATGTACTTTATTAAATGTAAGAGAATTAAGTTAAATGCAAGAAGATTAAGTTAACAAAAGTAAATTCCTCTTTGCACCATTGCACTGTTAGTTTTATGCAGACCGACAATGGTAGCACAATGGTGGCATATTCTACTGAACTGCAGCACATTACTCGAATAACGTAAATATTAAATTACACAAAGTTAAGCGTTTTAAGGATTGTGGAATGGAATCCTATCACTACGCGAATAATTATTGCTCTCAATTATCTGTATACTATTTGATGCTAAATTTAGAATAAGAACTGTAAATGAATTTAATATTTTTTGGAGAAGATGTGGCCCCATTGAATGTGATGCCCAGGGAAATTGCCTTCATTGCCCATACCCCCCCCCCCCGGNACGTGGCCCAGTTAAATGGGCTGGACTCTGTGGGGCAGTGTGATTATTTAATCGTCCACGAGGGATTGCGTGGGTAGACCGGTGGGGTTCTGGGCCTTCGAGCCTCGGACTTATCGGTCGTGCGTTTTAGAGCTCTGGCGCTAACCTAGACAGGGAGTAGCGCACGTGTCCGATCATGGGGACCTCACTCAACTCGTACTCACGAGGAATGGGAGATTTACTTTCCCACTTGAAATTGGCAAAATCCCATTCTCGTACACACGGGAAAGAGGGTATATTACAAGATCACTTATGTGAGTGGAATGAAAATATCTCCGGGTACCACCCTGGATATGTGGGAGGCACAGTCCCCAGTGCCGGTCCCAACAGTGACTGGAAATGGGGGAGGGTAGCTAAGTCTCGCTTTTCTGGGTATCTGGCCTGATCCAGATCAACCCTCCCTTAAAGTGATTGGGGTTTGAGGGGGGTAATCTGTACCAACCTAGAAACTGCCGGGATTTGTTCCCAGGGGTGCTCAGCACAGACCGGATGTGGTCACTCTGTGGCACGTAAAAATCGGTGATAACCCGATATGATAGGACGATAAGTGAGAATGATGATGGTGGAAAACAGAGGTGACCTACAGCTTAACGTGGACTCCGAACCATGGTGAGGGCCTGGGATTCCATACAGTCACAAAGCGAGAAGGCACACACTTTGCAAGAGATGAAGAAAAGATTTGGTACTCGGATAAATCTGTGCTGGGACCAGGATTTGAACCCGGACCCCTAATACAAGAGTCTGACACCTTACTCCTAGACTATCAGGTCCCCATAACATTACAATATAATTCAATCCATTCGACAAAGTTATTTATATTCATCAGTGGGGTACGTTGATTTAATGTTTGGCTCATCTACTCCGTCTTTATGATGTAATGGAGGTAAATGTACCAAATTTGTGTTCTTCAATGGTCTTTCATTTCCCTTACATGTTAATGTGGGATCATTTCCTCTAACTCAAAGGTTCCAAATATTTTTGAATGGCGTATCAGCCCTAAAATTTCCGTAATTTGGAGTATCATCAAGATAATGCTGCATATCTACTGTTTCACTACATTTTTAATGGCACCCAGTGATATAGTTCCACAGAATGCATCTGAGCTTGAATCAATGTTGCCTTCCTTCCAACCACAATTTGAAACTGTTTTATTTTGATTATACTTGTTTCGAATATATATCTATTTATAAGATTTGATGCAGCCCGACGTTAATTTAATTGATGTGGTACGTGTACCATAGTTTGAGAACTGCCACTCTGTCTTACCTCCTTTATCACTACCCCAATAGTGTAGATAAATGTCTATAGCCTGGAAGGGTTTGAGACGGTGTGCAAAGGTAATGAATGACATTGCTCATCCCCAATTTAATCCATTTCAGGAAAATATTTCAGGTACGATGGGGAACATAGCCCATCTCGTAACCCATGTTTTTTAACCAGGAAAATATCAAGAACATTACACGTCCCTACCATCATATTCGTCTAGAACATGACAAATGTGAAAGCTTTAGACGCCATTTGCAATCAATGATCAGCTAAAAAAAAAAAGCAAGAAGAAAACTCAATGGTTTTTAAATATGCTTCACACTTTCTGTTTACGCACCGTCACTTGGTTTCATCAATCATTAAATCACGATGTTAATTAAATTAATATCCTTCAAAATAAGAAGGATTTTGCCATTTCATTCATGTCGCACAAGATCAATAATTCTACTAAAGGGATATGGAAATACTGGGACGATTTGTGTTAATGGACAAGGTAAACATTAACAACTTCGGGACGATTCGTGTTGTCTAGTTTTACTAATCTCCTTTTTTGGGACGAGTCATGTAGCCCCTGATTTAAAAAAAAAATGGAAGTAAACTTATCTGATTACTATACTAATTAATTGAACACAGTTTTAAAAGATCTGTCAAAATTATGTATGAATTGTTATGGACTTTCATAAAAATTAATACAAAGTTTGCATAGTGAAAATTATTATCACACGAATAAATAGAATTACAAACATAAATATAATGATAAACTAGTCATGTTTGTACATCAATAGTCAAACGATTGCTGATATAAGATCTAATGTGCAACTTATACTGTTTAGATTGCTGAGACGTGCAGTTCATTCTTAATTAGTGGTCTATGAGTTCATAAGAAGCAATAACTCTCTACCTCTTTTTTAGAAATAGGTATCTTTGACAAAGGTAAAATTTCAACCCAAAACATACGACGCCACTACGCTCAGCAGCTCAAACCATAATTGAAGTAAGTAGGGCTCATTTACGCAGTTATAATTCTTGCAATACTTTTCAAATGAATAATATTTATTACTCCAGTTATATTAATTTACATTCCCCTCAAGTTGAGATTTCCTTCTGTCGTAAATTTAAACGGATACTAAATCGTTCTTATAATTTAAATATAATTTAAATGAAGAACTAATTTGTACTTTTTTAATTCAATTATATATTATCCACGCTATTGAGGGGGGTGAACGCAAAAAATAGCAGTAAAAAAGAGAAAAGGAATAAATACGGGTCTAAATTTAGTTACAATGTTTAAACCATGAGAAGAGTAGAACTTCATTAACTTAACCCCCCTGCTCCCAATGGCTATTTCCCTCTCTTTTTACTCTTATACCCACCGCTATTCCTTTATAATTTTCAATCGAGTTGCGAATCATTATGTTGTTAACTTTTTCTCTCTCCTCACCCATGATTACTTGGAATTGGTTCACCCTGAAGGATTGCTAACAGGCTTTCCGCTGTCGGGTAAATGACGGGACTGTTCAACATTCCCCCTCCCCCATTTTTACCCTCCCTTGATCTAGCCAGGACCCGTTTCTTTAACTTGGCTGATTGGTTTCTGTCGCCAGTCGTTTGTAATCGGCTGCAATGGTGTTCTCGTACGAAAATAAATGGTTATGTTTTGTAAATTAATGAAATATAGTAGCAGCTCTACTTAATCTGTAAAAATATCAAAGAAAGTTGTATAAGCAACATTAAAGGTTTATTTTTTCGCGCAACATGTCTTACTACCCGTACAGTCTATGCGCATATTAGTTTTAATGTGATAGGGATGAGGAAGGCAGAGTTTATAAGGAGCTGTGCTTGCGTTTGTGTGTAGGGAGATTGGGAAACCATTCAGAAATAAACCCACTGCCACTAGAACCCCGATACCTCCACCTCCAAAAATCTATTACACTACGAGATCGATGCGTCAGACCTTGCGAACGCTGATGCAGCTAACCTCATGAAACCCAGCTAAGATTCAAACCATAACCTCTCTTTAATCCGTAATTCAGTAGATTACGAGGTAGACGCCTTGGACCATTCGACCACTGATGCAGGTGATAGATAAATAATTATTGATATAACCCGCCTCAATGGTTGAATGGTGTAAGGCAGTGGTTTTTAAACCTCTTATTACTCGCAGCCACCTAAATATTATAAAATATTTTCGTGCCACCATTAATCATTAAGACTTATTCTAAAATAGTGGCTTTATTTACTGATTATAATAAAAAAAATTAACTTACCTGAACGTATTTAATTGGACCCCCGCTGTTAAATATTTTTCACTTTTGTGTCCATTCTTGTTTCGAATGTATTACTTAATGCTATTCGCATGCAGGAGTCGATTCAGAGCCGATTTAGCTGCTTCGTTTTAAACTTTATCATTGTGGGAAATCCATTTACACATAAATAAGTAGGAAAAAAATGCAGCGAATTTTGAGTGGCGTTGGTTTATAAGATGGGTATTATTTGTACTAGCCATGATTTTTATCATCCGTGCTTCCCTTCCTCTCTATTATCCTGGACAATTGAGAGTCTACTGTATTTACATGCTTGCGATCATCGGATTCTTTCTTCCAAAACGTAAAATTTAAGATAATTGACTTCAGTAATAATAAAATAACATTTTAAACAATTTTTCAAGGCACCCTCAAAAAAATATCCCAGCCCCCGGTAAATAATCGGGCTCTAAGGCATCACGCTTGCAATATGCTGGTCTTCCTAAGACGAGAGATTGGGTTTCGAATCCTGGTCGGGTGTACCGAGGGTGGTTTTTAAATCTCATAATCTCTCCATGTTAATGCGGGCACATTTCCTTTATACTCAACCTCTCTTATCTTTAGAGTACATATATTTATAGAATTAATTGCTAGTAAGACGCGGTGTTATTATTTTATTGACGAAGTTCAAAAAAGAGGGATACAGGATTTTTTCGGCCCCGGGAAGAGCGGAGGATGGGATTAGTGTGTACGGAAACGTGTTAATGAATTTGGTGTTCACTAACCTTAAATCATAATCAATTTATTTTATATTATCTGATTTACCTAACGGGATTATTGTATTTTTACGGTTATTTATATTAAACTTGTACTTTAATTTGACGACTAAAAAGAGTGATTATACGCATCTAACTTAAACTAAGGAGTATATATTTACATGCCCTATCTCTAAAATAAGTTTTTGGTGTTCCCTGACTCCTTTGTAGAAAAATGTGTGACCATGTCGTAGTTCAACTTTTATCCTCTACTCTCCTGTAAAAGCCTAGAGTGTGCTAAGCCACAAGAGACCAAAGGTTGAATGCTTTTCACTCAAACACTTTACGTTTTAGCCTGGTGAATGGTCAGAAAGCTTGTATTCTCTCATCAACCCTCTGTGCCATCCACTACCTATTTTTCGGAAGGACTTCCTCTCACAATAGGCAACAACATCCCTATTACAGAATATCTCAACCGATGTTGCCACTTTGCAGAACATTCACATACGAAAAAAGAGAATGTTTAACTTTGTATATATTTTAATTTTCAGCTTGAGAAAAACAAAATCTATATAATATATCATCACATCTTGTTACTCCAATGAGGTAGGGATGAGGAAGGAAGCCTTTTAGAGGTAGTTTACCCGCATATGCATGGAAGGAAATGTGGAAACAATTAGGGAAAAACCCATTCTCATTAGACCTGACTGGAATTATAATCCCGAACTCCCCATTATAAATAAGCCAGACTAACACGAGAATGACGCCCTAGACCAATCGGCCAATGAAGCGTTTTTCGACGTTTTAAATGACACATTACACTTAACCAAATTGTACATCTTTGTTACATACAATAACCAAATTAATTAGTTGATTTTTTAGCACAGCATCTTACTACCTATTCAGGTTATACGCCTATGTATTAATTACACTAATGAATTAGGGACTAGGAGGGTTTAAATAAGAGGAAATGGACCCGCATTTGCGTGGAGGCCATGTGGAAAACAATTTTGTAAAAACCAACCCGAGATTATCGCGTTAGACGACGTGGCCACCAAAGTGGGTAGTTAAATGTTGAATAATGGGTATTAGCCAAATGGGCAATAAGATGTGAGAAAAGTAATTATAATATAATACATACAACAAATATTATTATTATTATTATTATTATTATTAGCACCGTGTCTTACTAACCGTTCGGATTATATGCACTTACGCTAATGTGTAATGGTAGGGTGATTGTGAGATGAAATGGAGGACCTACAGTTTAACGTGGAATACGAACCACGGTGGAGGCCTGGCATTCCACACATTCACAAGATGTCTTGTCAGAGGTGAAGGAAGGGTTTGGTAATCAGATAAATCTGTGCCGGGACCGAGGATTGAACCCCGGCCGCCAGCATAGAAGTCTGACACCTCACCCCTAGACCGCCAGGTCACCAAAATACAACAAATAAATGAAACCATTTTGTACAGATACACAATATGTTTTTCAACTTTTCTTTTGACATCACATGCGTTGAATAAATTAAAAAGAAGTTCCGTCAACGAAACCTGTTTAGGTAACGAATTGTCTAGGTGTAACTCTCTCATTTGACTAGACTGCTAATGACAATAATATCGGGGTATGAATCCTGGTTGGATGTATTGAGGTTGTATTTTTCCCAAATGGTCTAAAACGCATACTCCCCCCTACACAAATGCAGAAACACTCCCTCTAAATTCAGCCTTCCTAATTCCTAACACATTTGTGAAATTCGTTCATATGATTATAAGCCAAACGGGTATTAAGTAAGATGTGGTTTTAAAAAAATATATGAAAAACTACAGTTCACAGGAATCAAACACAGAAATTTTGGCCTCGTGTGCCACTACTCTACTATCTGGTCATCCTGGTTCGTCTCGTGTTTAGGGTTATATTTTACTTTATGATGTGCTGAGTCTAGTAAATCTATGGTAACTGGTAAAAGTAATATTAGTTATTCATTGTTACACCAAAGGGAGATCAGTAATCTATGGGCGATATTTTAGTGAAATACAATAATAAATAAAAATGTACCATTTTGTTTCAGATAATTTTTTTAATTTTTTGGTGTTCAATAGGAAAAAGAATCGACGTGAAGAATGCTTATTAATTATTGTCTCACTCATAAGTTCCCAACTAATTTGTATATATCGACCAAAATTGAATTACACATACATCCACCGGTTTTGTTTTTGATCATCCATAGGACTGCCTTTGTAGAGTCAAGAATATTCAAGGTAAAATGATGAATTATTTGGTGAGAGTTTAAATATATAAAAGTATCACAATTCTATTAGCTACACAGAATAAATGTAATAATAATAATAATAATAATAATAATAATATTTAGTACCGCGTCTTACTACCCGTTCGGGCTATACGCTGAATAAATGTAATTGATGAAGCTTATGCTGACAAGCAAATACTAAAACCTAATATGTAGAAAGAAACTAATCTAAAATATTTTGGAACATTATAAAAAAATTGTGGTGAAAATTAACAAACAATTTATACCATTTCGACAAAACTTGTAAAGCGTATACCACTCACATAGATCATATTTAATGTATTATGAAATATTTCAGATAAGCTTAGGGTCAAATTTTAATTTTAACAGATTTGATATGATTTTTACCCAACTCTGTAAATACACATTCCCCTTAAAACAAATATATTATTTTCATCTTTATCTTGTGGTTGCAAATTTTAGTCATACTAAGTTTGTAAAAAATTGGCAAACTTTTTAGAGGGTGAAATAATACTTCGATCCGAATCTAATTACACTTAGTTGGTGACACATTATCAACTTAGGACATAATTCATTAATGGTTGCTTTGTCCCCAAATATAATTTTTTAATACAACGAAAATTATTATGTGATAGCCTTTTTTTAAAAAAAAATCAGTTTCACCTCAATTTAACGAGATCATGTAAGTCATCTTGTAATAAAAAATATACACCTTTGTAACTTGCGCACAATGCCATATTAATGGTTACTAAACTTGAGCATTTCTTATAACAGTTCATTATTAACAAAATTATGTCACTCACATTTTTATAACCTATATACTGAGACCACCCCCCCCCCCCC
>CABFVX010000061.1:462684-485482 GCA_902151425.1 Timema shepardi
CCCCCCCCCAGTTCACCCAACAAAATTCCAGCCTTGACCTTCCCGTCAATGGCAACAGTCTACTAGAATCTTAATGGCTAGGGCCATGTGATTGCAGTTTTGGAAACCTATTTTTTGTTTGGTTTATATTTATAGTAACAATTTGTCAAAGTTGACCTGTAAACATATTTGTTATTATCGTTTTAATGGTTTCTCACAAGTGAAAATTTATTTAAAACAGGTTATGTGTCTAAGCTAGGGATTTGATGGAAATGTGTCAGTATAAGGTTGAAGAGCGAGCGTGCATTCTGGTGGCCTTGAACTTTCGAATTATTAAGGATAGAGAGTTAGTTTTATATGGATCGTAACTTTACCAAAACGTCACCAAATATCTTAGGATTTAAAAAGAAACCCCACAACACGGATTAATTTTAATTTGCACTCAAATTTTTATTTAAATTAATTTTATTTGATAAACTATCTCCATCCGAATGGACACGACTACTTTATCGAAGATAAGAGTATTAAATTTTCCGAACTACAAGGAACGGCTAGAGACTTCTAGTACTTGCTTATCATTCTTACTTATATAATATTTAACAAATATGCTGTACCTGTATATATGCACACAAGTATATAGTATATTATAAAAATACATATTCTGTGGGTTAAATCAAGGTAAATAGTGACGTTACATTGAAACGAAAGAAAGTAAATGAAGAATACTTTTGCATAGAGAAAAATAAAGAAACCTTTGAAATGAGAAAATATTTCGAACACTTTTTTTTTGTTTTTGTTGGAAGGGGGAAAAAACGGGTCAGATCTAGTGAGGTAAACCAAAGGAGAAAAAGTCAGGAAAGAAGAGGTATTGCTCTTATATTCCTGACACGATGAATATATTCCTATAGAACAGAAGTTTTTTTATCACGCTATATATACGAGCCAAACCCACGATATTGAAATCGTGCTTTATTGCTTGACACAAAATACACTGCGCAATATATATTATTGTTCTTACGACTACGCTTTTTTTCTCTACTCTCTTGGGGTGCCACTTCTTTTTTGAGTCTTGTCGTAAAATGACTCTCAAAATATCTTACCCAATATCGACTTGGTTTATCGGCTTGACCTGCCATTAGTGGTCGGAACAGGAAACTACCTCTTGCAATACCATGAACCTATATTGTTAGCAGTAACAGTATATGTTATTTAGTTTATGTTTCATTTATAAATAAATGGTACAGCACAATCGATCTTACTTCCTCACTTAGTATTTTATAGTTTGTGACACTTTTTGAAGTTTGTTGGCAGTGAACGCCCCCTTGTTACGTTATCCTTAGAAAACTAAACTCATTTTGATAGTAATGTTAAAATATTCTTCAGATTAAGAGTTTGAGAAAAATTGCCATATCATTTTATTAACCATTCCAAATTTTCAAAATTCAGTCATAAGTAAAACACCACACATTTTTTACGATCAAAATTAATGAGATTTTTCTATTTATTAGTGATAATAAAATTGACAGCAACGGATCACATGAATTGATGTATTTATACGTGTAGACTTTTATAGTGTTAATATAAAGTTCTTTTTGTAAAATTGTACTGTACCTACTAATGACAATAGAGATGCTAGGCATTGTACTCGAAGTCAGCCTTTCTCTGACTTTAAGGCCTGAATTTCTGTATACAATCTGGACCGGCAGTAAGATGCAATGATATATATATATATATATACCTTATCAATATAATAAAACAAATTTGAAACTGCAGATGAGCCCAACGTTGCCCCGTGCATCCCTGTAGTACACGGTAACATTATTTCGCCCCCCCCCCCCCCCCCCCCACACGGGGGGGANTAACAGGGTTGGTAAATTTTAAACTTGTAAAGACATTCATAATTTTGGAGGTGAATTGTTTTAGTTAATCACACTCACATAATAATTATAAGCTTTGCGGTAGATTGTGGTTAATCGATTAGTGTACGTTTCTCCATCTAAGTAGGCCATAGATCAATCCCAACCTCCTTTTCTCAATTAGAGATTTTACATTCGAATTCTAAGGGAATGAAACTGTGAATACCTAAGTAATAATGATGCTTGACCCATAAATAACAACAAACACAGATTTGTCTTAGGTCTTTAGTAGAAACTTGTTAAGTTGAGATTAGCCAAAATATTTTTCCTACGATAAAATAAATAATAATAAATTTTGCTGTATTTTTTAAAAATGTGGTAAAAATGTTTTACTGACCTTATTTTCACTGTTTGCTATTGAAGGTTACTTAAAACTTCATTAGGGTGTGATACCAAGCTATGGTTTTATTACTTACTTACTTACACACTTTCCGTGGGACGTTAGATGGTCTTTCAAGTTGTGTGTGTGTGTGTGTGTGTGTGTGTGTGTGTGTGTGGAACGCAAGTCAAGAGCAGTGTTTTGTCAGTTTTTGTATTAAAACAGTATTTTTCGCCGATTTAATCAAATAATACTCCAGAAGAAACATAGAGTTTAATTTTATTCGCATGGTAATATCTACAGTTGTTGAATATCTGTCATGAACATAGCAGGTGACAAACTATTTAAGTGAAGTTTAAAAGCTGTCATTGAATTCCAAGACACCCTTAACCAACAACTGTTGATATCACCAAGTGAGTAAAATTAAACTTTGTTTGTACTGAAGGAACTCACCCTAGTGGTGTAGTTAGCTAACGCACTAGTTTCGTGTTGAGTTAGACTGCCTACGACGGAGAGATTGAGGTTTGAATCTCGCTCGGGTGAACTTGGGTGGTTTTACATAAGTGGTTTTTCATCCTACCTTCACGCAAATGCGGGTTAATGTCCTCTATATTTAACCTTCCCAATTCCTAACCCATTAGCGTAATTAGTACTTAAGCTTATAACTCGAACGGGTAGTAGGACGTGGTACTAAGAATTATGATTATTATTATTATTATTATTACTGAAGAAATATTTTATTTATTTATATCAACAAATATTTTGCTATAAAAACTGCGAAAACACTGCACTCTTCTCGCGTCTCCTCCCCTACCACCTTAAACTATGGTTGGTTGATTTTAACCAGAGTGGGAACTACACCAAGTAATCATCTCTGAGGGAGCTGTTTGGCTCCTATTGGAAAAACAGACTTGCCATTCTATTGTTTTAGTGTGGTCAAGCTTACCTCAAATATAATACAAGTTTCGTAACGCTGGTTTGTTGATGTCTCCAGTAGCTTCTTCTAAAAGCCGGTTCACATTGGTCGAGTAGCCAGGAGAGTAAATGGATCAATTAGAGGAAAGCAAGCTACTTTCCCTGTGAAGCGGCTGGGTTAGTATCGGGGGGAGTATTTTGGCGAGTAAATGGGAGAGTCGAGTGGATAGACAGGCGATCCATCCACTCACCTACTCTCCTCCCTCCACCACATTTTTAACTCGACCGTGAACCTGCTCGCCTCACTCGACCAATGTATACAGGTACAGGCAAGTGTATAGACAGGTACAGGCAAGTGTATAGACAGATACAGGCAAGTGTATAGACAGGTACAGGTAAGTGTATAGACAGGTACAGGCAAGTGTATAGACAGGTACATACAAGTGTATAGACAGGTACAGGCAAGTGTATAGACAGATACAGGCAAGTGTATAGACAGATACAGGCAAGTGTATAGACAGGTACAGGCAAGTGTATATACAGATACAGGCAAGTGTATAGACAGGTACAGGCAAGTGTATAGACAGGTACATACAAGTGTATAGACAGGTACAGGCAAGTGTATAGACAGGTACATACAAGTGTATAGACAGATACAGGCAAGTGTATAGACAGATACAGGCAAGTGTATAGACAGGTACAGGCAAGTGTATAGACAGATACATACAAGTGTATAGACAGGTACATACAAGTGTATAGACAGGTACAGGCAAGTGTATAGACAGGTACATACAAGTGTATAGACAGGTACAGGCAAGTGTATAGACAGGCACAGGCAAGTGTATAGACAGGTACATGCAAGTGTATAGACAGGTACAGGCAAGTGTATAGACAGGTACATACAAGTGTATAGACAGGTACAGGCAAAACAGGCATGTGTATAGACAGGTACAGTCAAGTGTATAGACAGGTACAGGCAAGTGTATAGACAGGTACAGGCAAGTGTATAGACAGATACAGGCAAGTGTATAGACAGATACAGGCATGTGTATAGACAGGTACAGGCAAGTATATAGACAGATACAGGCAAGTGTATAGACAGGTACAGGCAAGTGTATAGACAGGTACAGGCAAGAGTATAGACAGGTACAGACAAGTGTATAGACAGCTACAGGCAAGTGTATAGACAGGTACATACAAGTGTATAGACAGGTACAGGCAAGTGTATAGACAGGTACAGGCAAGTGAATAGACAGGTACAGTCAAGTGTATAGACAGGTACATACAAGTGTATAGACAGGTACAGGCAAGTGTATAGACAGATACAGGCAAATGTATAGACAGATACAGGCAAGTGTATAGACAGGTACAGGCAAGTGCATAGACAGGTACAGGCAAGTGTATAGACAGGTACATACAAGTGTATAGACAGATACAGGCAAGTGTATAGACAGATACATTCAAGTGTATAAACAGGTACAGGCATGTGTATAGACAGGTACAGTCAAGTGTATAGACAGGTACAGGCAAGTGTATAGACAGGTACAGGCAAGTGTATAGACAGATACAGGCAAGTGTATAGACAGGTACAGGCAAGTGTATAGACAGGTACAGGCAAGTGTATAGACAGGTACAGGCAAGTGTATAGACAGGTACAGGCAAGTGTATAGACAGGTACAGGCAAGTGTATAGACAGGTACAGGCAAGTGTATAGACAGGTACAGGCAAGTGTATAGACAGGTACAGGCAAGTGTATAGACAGGTACAGGCAAGTGTATAGACAGGTACAGGCAAGTGTATAGACAGGTACAGGCAAGTGTATAGACAGGTACAGGCAAGTGTATAGACAGGTACAGGCAAGTGTATAGACAGGTACAGGCAAGTGTATAGACAGGTACAGGCAAGTGTATAGACAGGTACAGGCAAGTGTATAGACAGGTACAGGCAAGTGTATAGACAGGTACAGGCAAGTGTATAGACAGGTACAGGCAAGTGTATAGACAGGTACAGGCAAGTGTATAGACAGGTACAGGCAAGTGTATAGACAGGTACAGGCAAGTGTATAGACAGGTACAGGCAAGTGTATAGACAGGTACAGGCAAGTGTATAGACAGGTACAGGCAAGTGTATAGACAGGTACAGGCAAGTGTATAGACAGGTACAGGCAAGTGTATAGACAGGTACATACAAGTGTATAGACAGGTACAGGCAAGTGAATAGACAGGTACAGTCAAGTTTATAGACAGATACAGGCAAGTGTATAGACAGATACAGGCAAGTGTTTAGACAGGTACATACAAGTGTATAGACAGGTACAGGCAAGTGAATAGACAGGTACAGGCATGTGTATAGACAGGTACATACATGTGTATAGACAGGTACAGGCAAGTGTATAGACAGGTACAGGCAAGTGTATAGACAGGTACAGGCAAGTGTATAGACAGATACAGGCAAGTGTATAGAGAGGTTCAGGCAAGTGTATAGGCAGGTACATACAAGTGTATAGACAGGTACAGGCTAGTGAATAGACAGGTACAGTCAAGTGTATAGACAGGTACAGGCAAGTGTATAGACAGATACAGGCAAGTTTATAGACAGGTACAGGCAAGTGTATAGTCGAGCACACAGTGTTGGAGAGGACGCACGTGCTTTCTAAGCAGCAACAGTTTTTGGAGTTCTTTTGTTGTGGGGCTACTTTAATATGAGATGGTCAGAGGCAGAGACTGTAATCAATAGGATAGCAGATGCCCCATGAGTGCCCCTTCTACTTATCCATTTTTGTATCCATCTTAGTTTCTTTCTTGTCACTCTTTCTTGAATTGTTACACTTAATTCACAAACTGAAACGTGTACAAAGTATTTGACACATTTTTTCACATCTCAATGATGATGGCCGAGCACTAACGGATTCTTCCTGCTCGCTCTCTACAAGACAACTGACTTGATCGTGTGTAAACGGCTACTTGCCATTGCTGACGGCAGTAAAGTGGCCAGTCAAGCTACTTGCTCACTCAACTTGCCTCCCTACTCACCCCGTGTAAACGAGCCTTTTTCCCAGCACGCCACCTCCCGATGTAAATGAAAACGAGGAGATTTGGCAACAATTAACTGAGAGAGAACGAATATAAAGCTTTACTCTATATGACCTGCATATACCTCGGAGGTTATATTGGGTATAAGATTCGGTTATAAAAACAGTGGTTGGTCATTAATTAGGACCTGACTGTCACTGCCTAGGTAGCTGAGAAATTGCCATTCAAATGTTGCGCTTAGGTTAAGTATTCATAGCACCTTTAACAGTACACAATTTTGGTGTTTTTTGAAAGGAGCACAAAACTATTTTCAACTATCGTATTTACATCTATATTTGTAAAGATAGTTTAAAGTAGACGTTTTTCACTCTAAAATTTCAAAAATCTATTTATTCTGGTGAACCACTAAGACCAAAATAATAGGGGTGCTCACAAATCAAACTGAACTGTCAATTATATTTTCCTACTCTCCCTTTTGGTTCTCCTACTGTCAGACAGCTTTACCCAGTAACGATGTAAACCCATTAGTTTTCTGGGCCTATGTAGATATCTGCTTAGCTCTTCTAGCACTTTAAAGTTACTTTGATAATTGTTAATATTAAACGCTTGCCGAAAAGGATCAATTGATGGGGGTAAATTTATTTTATCCGCTTATGTGTCTCCTTTCAGATTTGTCAGGTATGGATTATAGCCACTATTTTTTTTTTCTCTTCATAAACGTCGTTGTGATAAAACAATCAGAATAAAGAAATTACATTTGCGGCTACTTATATTTTACCATATTAATAGTACTTGAACCAAATCCAGAGAAATAAATATAACGTTTCCAGAAACGCTAAGAAACGTCACAAAAAATACACCCCTAACAAGACACCATTGTTGGACGAAGATCTCTTTGGTGCCATTAAATCTAACTTTTCTACCCTCTCCTTCCAGACATTAAACGCCCTCGTGGATAACGTTTGTTCCGAGTTTCTAGCTGACCTGGTTTTCATCTGATGCAGTTAGTTTTGTACCAAATACCCCGGGTGCATGTATGCCGTCACCGAGTTCTCGTGCTTGCAATGCCAAAATAGATTTAATTTTCCAGCAGAAACCTAGAGTTTAATTTTCTTCACATTGATTTATCAACAAATTCTGTTGATGTTATAATATGAAAAAAAATTAAACTCTATGTTTTTACTGGATAAATATTTGATTTATTCTGTCCAAAAAAAATTTAACTATAAAAGCTGAAAATACACTGACCTTTTCTCTCCTCCCCTACACTCCCACCTCAATGTGTGTGTATGGGTTTATTCTACTATCTAAATTGGTAGGCCAACTTTTATAAGGGTCATTGATGGGTGTAGTGGTAGGTGTGCACTGTGCAATCCTTTGATTTATTTCCCAAGCCCTGTTATGATAAATTTAAATGCTAGGAAAGCCCACAGCATTCAAATCAAAAATATTGCATAATCCTACTCAAGAGAAGTAATATACTCTCAGTTTCGAAAGGTATGTGTATTGCTGGTGATGAGGTAAATTGAGAGTTGCATATGACCCACTTGGGTGGTCACACGCTCTAAAATGTCACCCTCATGTGACTGTGAGATTGGAGTTCAAATCTTGGTTGGATATACTCAGGGTGTTTTTTTTACCAAATTATTTCCCATTATTCCTCTACGAATATGTGGGTACAACCGCTTTGAAATTATACCTTCCTCATCCTTATTACATTAGCGTATATAAGGTACACGTATATCCCGGACAGAAACTAAGACGTGGTGGGGAAAAAAAGAAGGCAAACTCTCGAAGTATTTGGAGAGTTTTACAAAATGTTATTTTCACAGTTTTTTTTATGTACTCTTTCTATATCACTGAGGTTGAATTGCTTCTAAGCCCTCCTTTTCATTTCTACACTTAAGATTAATTTTAAATTATTCTTAGTCAAGCAAAATGCCTACAAATAAAAACAAACCTCGATCTGATCTCAAAGCTAATATGGATCCTATGTCGAAACCCTCCCCCAGCATCCTTTTACTCAACAGCTAATAGTACCGGCAGATGTTGCCACCTAGGATGGGACCAAGGCCCTTTGATAATCTAGCACGTGTTGTTAATTCACACTCAAGGTGGTTCATTATTAGCGGAATACAATAACACAGGTAACCAAATCGGCGCCAACTGCTTCCTCACATTAGTTCCCACTACACACCCATCTAATGGCCGCTGGTTCGACCGCTACAAATTACAAACCGGGGGAACGCGGGGTGACTCTATGGTGTGTGCCTGCTTACCTCTAGGGGAAATCAGCATTCAATGATCTTTATACCACCACAGTTGGTCGTATGGTCAACCTTTCTACCTCAGGGCGACCTTCTAAAACTACTCTTGAGTGATAGTTCAAGAGGAATGTTCTCTATTCTTACTTGATCCACTTTCACTGATGTGCGTCAATATTATTATACCAATTCGGTAGCTATCTGCGAATGATACTAATGGAATTAGGGATTAGGAAGGTTATATTTAGAGGAAGTGCACCCGTGTTTGCGTAGAGGGAAAGTGGAAACCATTTAAGAAAACCAACCTCATTACACACTACCTGGATTATAACCACGATCTTAATGCAATTGGCAGTCCAGTATATTTCGAGAGTGATGCATTAGGTCATGTGACCACCAAGATGGGTAGTAGTTGTAGTAAATTTCTAACTGTCAGATATTATTCTTTTTAACATAATCTATATCTTAAAGACCAATGCACCAATGAACCAATCTTAATAACACACTGTTTCTCTTATAGAACACGCCGTTCATACGAAATGATACATGGTCGGTCACATCACACACCAGTGGCCATGTTGGCGAAGGCATCAGTCACGTAATATCTAGTTTCATGTTAGAATTTCGGGGGCGAAATGCCAATAAATGTATCCTAAATTATACCTTCCACATCGCCGACCTATAGCATGAGTATTCGGGTAATCCGCATGAGCAGCTAGACACACAATGACATGAAATGGAACTTTCCTGAACTGACAGTTTGATTAGGATTTTCCCTGCGCAAACATCTTAACTATAGCCAATACCACCATTTTAATGCACAAAATAAGATGCTGAACTGATAACTTTAATTCAACTATTATTACAACTGTGCCCAAAAATATGTTTAAGTTGAGATGGAAGAAAACGTGCGTTAAGCATGCTACATGATAGAACTCCGAGACGCGTTACAGACATTTTGAAATCCCGCATTATTTATGTTAATTTACAATATTACTTTTTATAGAGCCCTCGGAGAGAAAAGTATTGTAATCTTGAAAAAAAATCGAGCGTAAAATGTTTATAAATGTTGACTTTTCATAACACCCCGAAACAGAAAAATTTGTTTACACGATGCCGTCTGTCTGTCTGTCTGTATGTGTGTCTGTATCTTAGCCTAGAAACGAAGCAATTGTAATGATCAGGCCGAAACTTGATGTCTAATGTTTTATTAACACCCCTCCCCCAATGTTTTTTTAATTAGAATATCCAACCCCAAAATAAAGAATAGTTTACTGAAAGGTAAAAATAGAAAAAAACTAAATGTATTCAAATCCGCTCTAACAATTTTGATTAAATTTAGTATCTGGGTATTGGTAAACATTACAGAAAAAAGGTAATTATCATTTTCACATGAATATGACTTTAAAAGTACTTCACAGGAGCAGAAATTTCAAATTTTGATTAAATCTCCGCCACTATTTGAAATATGAAATTACTTATCATTATAAGGTTGTGGTACCGTGCAGGTGACCTGGTGGTCTAGGGGTAAGGTGTCAGACTTCTATGCTGGTGGCCGGGGTTCAATCCTCAGTCCCGGCAAAGATTTATCTGATTACCAAACCCTTCCTTCACCTCTGACAAGACATCTTGTGAATGTGGGGAATGCCAGGCCTCCACCGTGGATCGGATTCCACGTTAAACTGTAGGTCCTCCATTTAATCTCACAATCACCCTACCATTACACATTAGCTTTAGTGCGTATAACCCGAACGGGTATTAAGACGTGGTGCTAATAATAATAATAATAATAATAATAATAATAATAATAATAATAATAATAATAATAATAATAATAATACCACCGTGCAATATATTGCGATTCCGGGAAAAACTAGAGTGGACTATTCCAAATTGATATATCCTGCCGATTGTAGGATAAACTGATACATCCCGATGTTTCTAGGTAATACTAGTGCTCATCCTTCTTAACCTATACGATTAATCGACCTTGGACATGTTTAATAGCGCACAGTTTGCGCACAAATGTTGTTCTTACCTAAACTTGGTTTGGCAGTACACAATTGTAGGCCATATAGTTTATCCCCTGAGCTAGGCCAACATTTCAGGATTAACTGATTTAGACTAGGTTAAACTAGTACATCCTTAAGCGCTTAGGATGTATCAAAGCTATTTGGCAATTAAAGTAATTGCTATGCTCTTTTGTGGACAGAGATGTTGATTTTTTTTCAACGTTTCTGTAACGTTATTCTCTTTGAGTGTTTCTGCAACAATGTATATGATTTTGTTTCACAAATCTTAGGAGTTTTGAGTAAATGTCTTTATATTAAGAGAAAAGAGAGAGAAAGTTTTTGTGGTGCACCATACAATTTATTTAATATAAGTTTCAACAAAATGTAGGCGAAAATTATCAGAAAGATAATGACCAGTTAAAACATTTACATTTTGAGTTAATTTTTTAATTGACCGTTGTCTTACCCAAAAATTTGTACTTCTGAGAAGAACAAAAGCTTATAAGCCTATAGCTAGTCTTTGTCTATCAAATAATGTCAAGTTTGGTTTGATAGTATCCCAACATAACATTTGAGATAATATGATATTTTTTATAGGGTTTTATCTAAGTTATCACACTTTTTTAAAATTCCTGAAAACTAAAATTTTAACTTTTTAAATCATCAAAAATTTGATGATAATTTTCACCTATGTTATGTAAAAAGTAATAATAAAAAATATTGACACTCTTAGTAAATAATCCTGAATTTCCAGACGTCTGAAACGCTTATCATTGCTCTCCCTTAAGAACCGTATATTTGTACGTTTTTTTATGACTAAATACTCGAATGCTAAAGGTGGGGAAAGAGAGGTTCGATTCCTGTCGGGTGCACTGGCGGGAGTTTTCCCAAATGATTTCCCGACTTTATTTCCATACAAATGCGGGTTCACTTCTTCTCAATTAAATCTTCCTAATCCCTAAACCCTTAGAGTAATTAGTACATAGGCGTATAACTCGAACGGGTAGTAAGACGTGGTGCTAAAATTAATGTATGCATATGAGTATTGGGTTTTTAAAAATTACTTATTTTTATTAATTTAAAAATGTTTCTGGTCAAATTCCACCATGCTTATGACAAGTATGATTTTATAAATATTAAGATTCCTAAATGTTTAATATTACACTAAAAGTATCAAATATTTTTTGTAAAAAATATTTTGTATTATTATTATTATTATTATTATTATTATCACTGCATCTTACTACACGTTCAGGTTATACACACTTAAGCTAATGTGTAATGGTAGGGTGATTGTGAAATGAAATGGAGGACCTACAGTTTAACGTGGAATCCTAACCACGGTGGAGGCCTGGCATTCTACAGATTCACAAGTTGTGAATAATCCACCTTTTGTCAGAGGTGAAGGCAAATAATATAATTATGTGCCGGGATTTTTGTTATAAAAACTTTAAAAATGAGGGACGTAAACTTGCGGTTCCTTCCATAATACATTAAAAATGTTCGAGAAAAATTAAACGTAAGTTACGTAGCACCAAGTATTGTTTTCTTGCTGGACGGAAGACTGAATAAAAGAAGGAATAAATCTCCTAGAAACTTTAAACACCTAAGCCTATGATGCGATGGCTTTAGATTAACTTTGGTTTTGAGGGTAAAGGTACCATTCAGACGGTTAAGCGGGGATCACGTTAATAAACTGGTGTTACATCTCAGGTGTCCGGCTGTCTCATGAGATCGTCCCTAGCCCCAACGTACCCCTCCCCATGGTGATGGGAAGCAATCATGCCAGCCGTGGGACCACGGTTTAGATTAGAGGTGGTACGGAGAGGGGGGTGACCCGACACGACCTACAATAGACCTATCAGCTCGGACGCTGACCTTACAATAGGTTTAATCACTTTGACATCGTGTGGTGATGCTATTAATGTAGGTAATAGCGAGACACAATGCCTAAGAGATAGGCGCAGAGGTGAGTATTAAATTTTGAATGAGCAACTTGGGCACGTGTTAAAAGGGTGAGCTTAGTGTATGTGTCCAGGACTTTGGGGTTGGTTTATAGCCCCTCACATTTCTCCCAAAATATAAAATTATTATAATTACAATTACTAAAATTCAAATTTTTAACACCATGTCATACTTTCCGTCCGGGCTACATTCGTACATAATAATTACACTAATGTGTTAGGAATTAGGAGGGGTCAATTAGGAGGAAATATAGCCGCGTTTGTATGGAAGGGTAGTGGTAAACTATTCAGAGGAAACTACCATCAGTACACCCAACCTGGATTTGAACCCTGATCTTACAGTCATTGGTGGTCTACTCTATGGCGAGAATAATGCCTTAGACCATACGAGCACAGAATCGGGTTTGGGCCCTAGATCAATTCTAAATATAATATTGAGTGCTATTGAAACCCTTCCTCCCCCACCTTCATGCCATCTATACTTTTAAAATTTAATCTTGTAAACTTTCGGGTGGATGACTGGTGAAGCTGTCGAACGATTGTAAGTTTAAAACATTATAAAATACATTTTTTGGGTCAATATTGATAACATTTAATTGTATTATTGTTTTGTGTTATACGTATTATTATTATTATTATTATTATTATTAGCACCGCGACTTATTACCCGTTCGGGTGATACGCACTTACGCTAATGTGTAATAGGGTGATTGTGAGATGAAATGGAGGACCTACAGTTTAACGTGGAATCCGAACCACGGTGGAGGTCTGGAATTCCTCACATTCACAAGATATCTTGTCAGAGGTGAAGGAAGGGTTTGGTAGTCATATAAATCTGTGCCGAGACAGAGGATTGAACCCCGGACCCCCAGAACAGAAGTCTGACACCTTACCCCTAGACCACCAGGTCACCGTTATACGTATTAATGCTAGTTGTAAAAATATACACTAATACAACATATGATTTGACTATTAATTATATGAAAGTAGCTCTAGTTATTTGGGAAACTGTTTGATATGGTAGGAAGGACCTTCCGCATTAGCGGAGAGTTATATAAGTTAATAAAACAAATGTAATAGGCCTATATCATTACGTCAATCAAGTGATAAATAGATATCATTTAATGGTATCAATGTTTAAAGCGAGACTATTTTTGTATTATAAAGTTATTCCAATCGCATTTTTACGAATGGCGATGTGTCTATCTTCTATCTATATTAATATTATTATTATTATTATTATTATTATTAGCACCACGTCTTACTACCCGTTCGGGTTATACGCACTTACACTAATGTGTAATGGTAGGGTGATTGTGAGATGAAATGGAGGACCTACAGTTTAACGTGGAATCCGAACCACGGTGGAGGCCTGGCATTTATCTATATTAATAAAACGAAGGTTTGTTTGTCTTTCTTGAGTATTGAGAGAAATATACTGCACGCAGAAGTGTACAATTTTATATGTCTTCAAATGTTTAAAAAAACCTCCCAGGCAACGCTAGGTTTATTAGATAGTCATACATTTACAAATAACCATTTAATATTTTACCAAGGTTGGTGTAAGCAAAACTATGACTTAACACGCTGTTCTGATCAACAATACAACCTTTAACTAGCCTAAATAATGGTCAAGAGCGTGACGCGATGTTTAAAACAAAAATAGTATGATATCCGGCATTTTTTATTTTTTTATTCAATTTGTTTGGTTTTGTTTTATTTAACACCGAGTAACACTTTAAATTACATTTATTTTGGTTGTTTACATATAATGGCATAATTCTCAACAAAAAACATATAATATACAAATTAACCTTGTGTATGGCTTGTTTCTTGGATATACAGTAAATACACATATTATAAAAATATATCTTTAAAATTACTGGGAAACCTAGAGGCGGAAAAGGGTCTTAATAGAAGTAATAATTCTAAAGCTATTATTAATATTACTTGTTTGGTAACATTGAAATTATAGCTACACAAATTTTAAGGTAACATATTATGCTTTTAGCAATAGTGAAAGTGATAGTGATAGTGGTTAGTAAAGTAGTATATAATGTTTTTGAAACCCTTTTAAAATGTATGAACATTGTTTTTAAAACAATTTCAAATTAAAATCCTTAAAATCGTAATTAAAGTCGTTGCTAACTGGATGCAATTAATGATAATAGGGTGTACCTTCAAACACACGCGAAAGTTGAATTTATCCCATTACTAACTGATTTCACAATTAGGCCTACATTTTGACATACTAAGTTTAATGTCTTACCTGTTATTGAACTTAAGACCCCCTTATTTTTATACAAGTTGTAAGAGCTATAAAAAACAAAGTTTTGAAATAAAAGTTAGCGCCAAGATGGAATGGTTGGATCCCGTAATGTATGCCGCAGGTAATAAAAAATATTATTAAAATTGTGAGCAGATCATAAATTTCAACTTGCCGTGCAATAGATCTTGATTTTCATAACACTGTGTTGTAGAGAATATAGTGCAGTAAAATTATATTGGTGTGTGGTCCGCACGATATAAAGTAGACGCCTGTTTATTTTAAGGGGTTGTGCGAGGAAAAATTTGTTGTCACTATCGAGAAAAGTATATTTACCTAGCTCTCGTAATATATGTGAAACTAAATAATATACACTAGCAAACCTAAGCATATATTACACTATACCTATGTGAAACATTTTTTGATTCCCGGTTTTAAATTATATAATTTTATTTTTCAAGAGCTAATGTCCTCATTTGTATGTTTGGGCCGATACAAAATATCAATATTGGGTTCACAAGGGTCAACACTTTGTATTAAAATTTCAACTTCCGGATAAAATATTCGACATTTTATTAGGTGTTGCAAATCTTCATATAATCGCATTGCTATTAAATTCTTCATTTATAAATTTTGATCAATAAAAAATGTAAATATTTACTATTGAGTCCAAAATGGAGATAGATCATTGTTGTAGAAACATTTCTCCTAAGAGCTTTAAGGAAAAATAACAAACTTTTTGAAAGATTTACTTATATATATTAATCTATGGCATTAGAGAATTATTGCGTTAAAACTTAAGAAGTATCTCTTTACAACTAAAGCTCACAAAATTGAATTAATATATTTGTGAACATCTCAGAAACTTAGTTTTATAAAAATATATTTATTATATAATTTATTTTTAATTTTTAATAGTACTTCAATTTTGCTATGTTAAGTTAATTAGTATCCCAAATAGTGGCAGAGATACGAAAATTTCAGCTTCTGTAAAGTATCCTAAAAGTCATTATTACGGGAAAATGAAAGTAGCCAGTTAATTTATAATCTTAATTCATCAAAATCTTGAGTTCAATTTTTTTGACGATCACAATACTTTCTCTACTTTTAAGATAGTGAGAAAGTAAAAATACATTAGGTATGTAAAGTAGTTACAATTAAATTTTTAATTTCATCAAATAAAATTAAGAACAAACAGATTTATACAAATGATATTTATCTAGCCAAACAAATGTCTATATTACTTATTTTAAGATGTCATGGCATTTCAAAATAAATGTAAATATTCGTGTGTCTAACAAAATGATTATTAATTGATTGTTACAAGAATCTGGAAGATAGGTTGCCTATAAATAAGGCTTCTAAGAGGAAGTGCACCCACATTTGCTTGGAGAAAAATGTAAACTCAATCGGTCATAAATTCCACGTTGGAAGGCACCCCCTACCCCACCCCCTCATCTCAGTGCTTCCAAACTAGATTAGAAGCTAGACAGCTACGTCAATTAGTAGATAGCTTGAATGGGTAGTAAGACGCAGTGCTAAATATTATCCAGGTCAGTTCAATATATTTTGATCTTAACACCTTAGAGTCCATGACCATCAATGCAGGTCATTTAAAATTACAATAGATTAACGCTGGGATTTAAGTATTTTAAGTACATTCACAGCAATTGATTTTATTTCTAACAATGGATCAAAGCGAGAGCAATATTTTTTTTTCAAAGAATTCTTCTATACATTCTTCTTGTTTTATAAATTGTTTTCATATCGTATTTTTTACAGTCATTTTAATGATATCAAAAACAAATTATTTTCTCTTTTTCCATTTCTTTAGAATACAATATTTGATATGGTTGAATTTAATAAATTTATAATAGGCTAAAGAAGATAATTATATAATTAAGAACTTGTGTGTTAGTTTATTTTGTTGACAGTTTCTAATATAAATATTTTCACGGAGACTGTCAATTTCAGGGATGGTAAATGAAATAAAATAAAATTGATGCAATTTTAATTATATTGGCCTTGATGGCAGTTTTTTTCAATCAATTCACTTCGTTTTAAAACTCTTGTGTAGACAGGGCTATGAAATGAAATTAGAGAGAACAGTTTATATATTTATTTACCTTACCTTTGATAACAGTAACAAATTAAATTGCCTGATTTGATTCTTTTATGTAGACAAGGACATCCGCTTAAACTGTTAAGTTCAACTAAGTAATCTTACGGAGCCATCAGCGTTGTGGGAGTAGATTTCATTACTGGCTTTTACCCAAGAGGCTGATGTTTAATCTCGCCTCTATGCACTATATACTTTTTTTTTACATCCTATATCTAAGAGAATGCTATTGAATGTATTTACAATTCAGCTAACTCACACTGTATCTTTAGAATAGTAATCGTTAGTCATATAAATCCAACAATGGAGTAGATTATATATAACATCCCGTTTGCATTTAAAGGTAGCAGGCTTACCTTGATCCATAGCATTAAGGATTAGCTTATAAGATAAGGACATAGTGTAATCCGTAAAGGTAAGACTGCTAACTTGACCCTTGACTCAATGGTGTAGCTTATAATATAAGTGCATAGTGTAATCCATAAAGGTAAGACAGCTAACTTGAACCTTGACTCAATGGTGTAGCTTATAATATAAGGGCATAGTGTAATCCATAATGGTAAGACAGCTAACTTGACCCTTGACTCAATGGTGTAGCTTATAATATAAGGGCATAGTGTAATCCCTAAAGGTAAGACTGCTAACGTGACACTTTACTTTATGGTGTAGCTTATAATATAAGGGCATAGTGTAATCCATAATGGTAAGACAGCTAACTTAACCCCTGACTCAATGGTGTAGCTTATAATATAAGGGCATAGTGTAATCCCTAAAGGTAAGACTGCTAACTTGACACTTTACTTTATGGTGTAGCTTATAATATAAGGGCATAGTGTAATCCGTAAAGGTAAGACTGCTAACTTAACCCCTTACTCAATGGTGTAGCTTATAATATAAGGGCATAGTGTAATCCCTAAAGGTAAGACTGCTAACTTGACCCTTGACTCAATGGTGTAGCTTATAATATAAGGGCATAGTGTAATCCGTAAAGGTAAGACTGCTACCTTGACCTATTACACTATTGTGTAGCTTATAAGATAAGGGCATAGTGTAATCCTTAAAGGTAACACTACTACCTTTCAGTGTTACAGAAGTGTAAATAAAAATAATGCATAGTATAGAAAAATGTTTGTTTTACGTAGCCTATACTATCTGGTAACTTCATCGTGTTGCATATAGCTTAATAAACTTATTTTTTCTCTTGCTCTTTCCAAAGGTGAGTGGTGTTCTACGCCGTCATTCACTATCCCGGAAAATTCAGGAATCTTTGGCATGGTGAGTGTTTCACCCCATTGGCTTGCAAGGGGTCTGGGCATTAAATCATGGTGCACCCAAGCGGTAAAAGAAGCATCTCATAGATATACAAGGTATTAACTGTTTGAATACAAGAGCTAGTTTATTTTAGAGCCGTGCCGTAAAACGTAATAATCGCCAGCTCTAAACCAAGTTTCGTTTTCTTCATAATTTTTCAAGACAAATACGGATCAACAACGTAAATTTACGACTTATCCTGTTCTCAATGAATCCAAAATTTAAGGGAAGGAAATAAAGATTAAATAGTAAGTAATAACTCTGATAATAAAAGTAATTTATTTGTTTTATCAGTCGTACCAACTATATATTCTGGTATGTGATAGAGATAATAGTTACTATATTTTCTGAGGTCCGGGGTTCAATCCTCGGTCCCGGCACAGATTTATCTGATTGCCAAACCCTTCCTTCACCTCTGACAAGACGTGTATTAATCACAACTTATGAATGTATGGAATGCCTGGCCTCCACCGTGGTTCGGATTCCACGTTAAACTGTAGGACCTCCATTTCATTTTAAAATCATCCTACCATTACACATTAGCGTAAGTGTGTATAACCCGAAAGGGTAGTAAGACGCGTTGCTAATAATAATGATAACGTTCAATATACAGCCAGTCCCTGTGGAGTGAAGATGTCGCTCTTAGGGTCAGTTGTTGGCTTGGCAGACTGATGTGCAACACTACCTTTTGGCTCAGTGAGGAAAGCAACGGGAAACTAACTCATTCCTCATTTTCATTGTACGCCTCTTCAGTGCTGCCTAGGATCTACAGCTGATGGAACTGTTGAGGATCTAACAAACCTTCAGGTTGAGCACAATGTATACATATATACCAAATAAGAAATTGTACTAAGTCAATATTCTTTCTAGTCCAGCGAAAGTTTTGAAGTATTGTGATTTTAATATGAATATACCGCTTAAGGTCGGAGTGTAGTGAATGCGAGTTAAGAGACGTAGTTTTGAAGTTTTTGTATAACATTTCTTATTTTTGTAATAATAGGTAAGTATTGTTCTGTAGAAACATATAATTTAATTTTATTCACATGGTGAGGTTCTTGAATCAAGGGCGTACTGGAATTTAATGAGATATTTTTTTCTCCATTTAAAAGATTTCTATCCTCATTCCACAGAGATATTAGAGAAATGTTGATAAATATCACCATGTGAAGATATTTTATTACCACATCTTACTACCCATTCGTGTTGTATGCTTATGTATTAATAACACTATTTTTGGGGGGATTAGGAAGGTTATATTTAAAGGAAGTGAGCTAGCATTTGAGTGTGAGACCATTATGGAAAAGCACCCTCATTACTCCTGATCAAGGCTTGAACCTCGATATCTCCATCATCAGCAGCTTAGCATACTGTGAAAGTAGCGCGTTAGACCATGTGGCAACCGAAGCAGGTTGTGCAGAAAATTGGACTCCATTATTTTACTAGAGCAATGTTTTATTTATATTGGCCAAAAAACAGAGTTTTTCTCTAAAAACTGAAAACATACTGCCTTAAACGCTTACTTATTTATATGATTTTCTTGAGAACTCGGCCACTTTTGGGGAACCCTGTCTTAAGTGAGTATTTATTCACCGACAAATTTAAATTATATAATCTATATGGTTCGTTTAGTTTACCATATTGTGAAAAAATCTAAACATACATTACGGAAGGAACAATAATTACTTGTGCTGGAAGTTAATCAGTATAATTGTGTATTTTTTACGTGGAGGATAGGATTGTAGCCATAAAATACATAATACTCGTTTTTTATAAACTAGCAGAAGTACCAGGCATTTTCCTGGGATAACCACTCTTTTCTTTGTTTAAAACATACAGAAAAGAAACTTTATTTAATTTATTTCTACCCATTTTTTAATAAATTAAAAAAATTAAGCTTCATGTTTGACACTAATTTTAAAATTTCATCTCTTTGCGTGAGGTAGATTTCTGGTAATGTTCATGAGACAGATAAACAAATTCTTCGTTTTCTTATATAGATTTTAAGACTTTAAAAGTTTTTACTTGGGTCTGAGAAAACTAAAAACAATATCGTTTCTTGTCTCATATAACTGTACAAATATTAAATTTTGTTTTACTCATAACTGAGATACGATTAGCCCCCAAAAAATGATGCTAATTCTTCTACTACTTTTACATTTAAAAAACCATTTTTAATTGTATCAGGAGTACATATTTCTAATAACTAAACATGGTCCAGCTAAGCACAATGTGCTTGTCAGCTGGTGCCTCACCATAAATGTCATACATACATGTATTAGAGTGAATATATAATAAATACATTTTATTCCCTTAAGACTATTCTTACAGCTAACATAATTCTAATACTTAATTTAGTTCCTTAAATATACTAAATTTATTTTGTCTTTAATATTCTAAAACCAGTCTCGAGTTCATTTCATAGCTTATTTGTCGTATTATTATTTCATTACGTCTATGAGCCAATTAGCAATTTTTTATTTCTTTTTTAACGTTTGATATTCTAGCTATTCCCAAAAGGGTATCCGGTATCATGTTAAAAAGTGTTGGTTCTATTATATCCATTTGTTGTTTTCCATAATTATTTATATATAAAGTTATTTTTTACTGTCTTTTTCTGGTGTTGTGACTTTGAGCTTGTCTTACTTTATATGTTTCTGAGTAGTAGTACTTAATTATTATTTTGTAGCTACACATGTTTTTTACTGTCACTGGTTTCCACTCCTTAGTCATGACTTTGGTATTACTGTTGTTTTCACTAATTATTTTAAGAATTTTAATTTGAATATTTCTTAATTGATTTAAATATATATCACTTGTCTTTCCCCTTTATTAATGTATTTATTGATACGTATAGTAATAATAATACTATGAATAATAATATGAATAATAATACTAGTAATAATATGAACACGAATAACAATAACAATTATAATATAATTTGACTTAATAAGAAAACTTTTTGTATTTTTTTCCAATTATTCTGGCCCTATTCTTTCACTACAGCATTTACGGCGTAGCTACAAAAATATATATAAACTGGGGCGTTATCTATTATTTGTTATTTTGGTATTACCCACGTTGCCACGCAAGTGGTGTTGGTTGATCTGAGGGTAGGTGAATGGATAAGGGGTGAAGGGGTTGGTTTATTTTGGCTTCATGACAATGGAAGGCCACTGCCACGTTCCATATTATGATAATGTCGGATGTTTTCCATTAGGGTGAACCGTCCTTTTTATTGCCAAAACTTAAATGTGTTCGTGGTAACTGAGGCCATCCAAGCGCATCCTTTCGCTTCATTCTGACGTCTAGATGAAGGAAACTTAAAAACTTTTTTTTTACTCAACAAGCCATAAACGTAAGAGAAATATAAACTTTTGATGCTACTGTGCTGTGAGACACATACAAAAATTAACTTTATGACAATATGTATTTTTTCTCTTGAAAATATTTTTTTTTTAAACTCGCGTCTAACTATGCGTTCGGGCTAAACTCATATGCACTAATTACGTTAGTGTGTTAGAGATGAGGAAGGTTGAAGTTATAGGGAATGTACTCACATTTGCGTGGGAGGAAAGTAGAAACCCATTCAGAAAACCACCGTCAGTACACCCGACCAGAATTTGAACCCCATTCTCCCCGTCGTTAGCACCCTAGTCTATTGCGAGTGGGACTCCTTAGACCAGTCGACCAACGAATTGGGTTCTCATTTATTTGAGTAATATTAACGTTTAACGCTGGCTATCAACCATTTAATCTATAAAGTATGGATGGAAAGGGTAGTGTAGAGAAAATATACTCGAATTAGCCTGAAGAGAAGATGCTAAAACCGATTTTAATATATCTTAAGTGGAAAACCTCCCCCAAGGGAATCCGGCCAAGTTTGAAACTTTGACCTCCCTATCACAGGGAATCCGATGTATTGTGACTTTCACGCCTTAGACTACACGACCCCTGATGCAATTGTTAGGTCAAACATGATCTGAAATGTCTATATTGCCATTAACAGGCAGGTCGGGGTTTTATTCTAGGCTAGCTGGGGAAGATTTTTCCACATGCGATTTTTACCAGGCTTTTATCATTCCCTATCCCTACGCTGGTTTAAATGAGTTTATTCCATAACTACCCTCTTCATATTTATAAAGTAGATTAATACTTTAACACCTATGGTGCTTAGCGTATCATTAAAACAAATAACCCAATAACCTTCACTTTATGAACACAGAGCATTTTGGTGAAACTTGGTTCAAAATCCGGTGATGTTAGTAACGCTGTTGTGAGGGAGGGAAAGGGGGGAGATTAAATGTCTACATGGTGTTACATGGGGGAACGGGGAGCTCTAATATCTACATGGTGCTACGTGGGGGAAGAGGAAGCTCTAATGTCTACATGGTGCTACATGGGAGAAGGGGAAGCTCTCATGTCTACATGGTGTTACATGGGGGAAGGGCTCTAATATCTACATGGTGTTACAATGGGAGCTCTAATGTCTACATGTTGTTACATGGGGGAAGAAGGAGCTCTAATGTCTACATGGTGCTACATGGGAGAAGGGGAAGCTCTAATGTCTACATGGTGTTACATGGGGGAAGGGCTCTAATATCTACATGGTGCTACGTGGGGGGAGAGTAGGAGCTCTAATGTCTACATGGTGTTACATGGGGGAACGGGGAGCTCTAATATCTACATGGTGCTACGTGGGGG
>CABFVX010000061.1:486633-505367 GCA_902151425.1 Timema shepardi
GGGGAGCTCTAATGTCTACATGGTGCTACATGGGGGAATGGGGAGCTCTAATATCTACATAGTGCTACGTGGGGGAACGGGGAGCTCTAATGTATACATGGTGTTACATGGGGGAAGGGGGAGCTCTAATGTCTACATGGTGCTACATGGGGGAACGGGGAGCTCTAATATCTACATGTTGTTACATGAGGGAAGGGGGAGCTCTAATGTCTACATGGTGTTACATGAGGGAAGGGGAGCTCTAATGTCTACATGGTGTTACATGGGGGAAGGGCTCTAATATCTACATGGTGTTACATGGGGGAAGAGGGAGCTCTAATGTCTACATGGTGTTACATGAGGGAAGGGGGAGCTCTAATGTATACATGGTGTTACATGGGGGAAGGGGGAGCTCTAATGTGTGCATGGTGTTACATGGGGGAAGAGGGAGCTCTAATGTCTACATGGTGCTACATGGGGGAATGGGGAGCTCTAATATCTACATAGTGCTACGTGGGGGAACGGGGAGCTCTAATGTATACATGGTGTTACATGGGGGAAGGGGGAGCTCTAATGTCTACATGGTGTTACATGGGGGAACGGGGAGCTCTAATGTCTACATGTTGTTACATGAGGGAAGGGGGAGCTCTAATGTCTACATGGTGCTACATGGGGGAATGGGGAGCTCTAATATCTACATGGTGCTACATGGGGGAATGGGGAGCTCTAATGTCTACATGGTGTTACATGGTGGAAGGGGGAGCTCTGATATCTACATGGTGTTACATGGGGAAAGGGGGAGCTCTAATGTATACATGGTGTTACATGGGGGAAGGGGGAGCTCTAATATCTACCTAGTGCTACGTGGGGAATGAGTAGAGTCTCTAATGTCTACATGATGTTATATGGTGAAAAGGGGGAGTCTAATCCCCACAATGGGTTACATGGTGGGTTAATAGGGGGTAGGCTCTAACAATGTAAAAAAAGCTTTAGTTAGTTTATGGACGACCACTTAAAAGAGGCTAGCTCAGTGATTGAATGTTCTATTCGTGTGACTAACTCTTAAGGTCAAGAGTCTAACTCGAACTTCATGTGCTACAGTGATGAATTTCTTCTCACATATATATTTGTTTTCAGGTGAGTTCTGGTGCACATCCTATCAATTAGCCTTAGAATATTAGTTTAGATATTTATTAATCCTTGTGTAATCTAATGTACAGCTTACAAACTAGCTTAACATACAAAATCACCTACTAGCCTAGGTCCACAAGAATATAAATATATCTTAAATAGGATATTGTCATGCACCAACATTACATTCCCTTAGGTCCCCTTCTGAGATCGAATAAAGGCCCCTAAGACCAGTAGTCTATTACCCAAAAGGCCCTACCATAGGGATTGGGTTCTATATCAATCGGAGCGGAAACACATCAACCTGAAGTCGAACTAGGGTAGGTTGAAGTGAAATGGAGTGCTTTGATTCGCCCCGACGCAGAAGGCCCCAAAGTGCAGAAATCAATTAACTACTGTAGCCGAATTGGCAAACTATTCAATAATTTAACTGTTCAATTATTAACCTATTTTAGGTTTTCTATTTTTAAATACTTGAAATTAAGTTTTTTTTCAATGGGAATTTTCACCTAAAATTAGACACACACATTGTGTATACTATTTTAGTAGGATTCTGACAGGAAGCAACTTTCAGTAATTATGAACATATATGTGGACAACATTGATCACATTTTACTTTATTAATCTGTTTCATTGGGCGCATGGTCTAAGGCGTGACTCTCTCAATAGACGAGACTACCGATGACAGAAAGAACGGGGCTCGAATACCAGTCAGGTGTACTGAGGGTAGTATTTCCTAAATGACTTTACACTCTTCATCCACGCAAAGTCAGGTACACTTCCCCTAAATTCAACATTCATCATCCTTAATTCATTAAAATAATTAGAACATATGCGTGTAGCCTGAAGGGTAGTAAGTAAGACATGTTGCTAGTAAACCAACAACTGTATTACCAATATTATTTTATAGTTACTAATAAAATCCATAAAAAGTGACAGTTTCAGATCACTTGAATATACGTAGTCTATAATATAATATGAAAAATATATTTTAGTAGCTTTTATAACTGACAAAAAAAACCTTCCTGTCGTGATCGGGCTAATCCTTAATCGCGAGGATGACCGATCGGTCTAAGTGGTTAAGACTCGCGTGGCACTTGTCACCGTCGACTGATAGATCGGGAATCGAACTCATGCCGGATATTATCAGAAGAGTTTGCATCACATACTTTTTTTTGCTGAGACTTTTATATCCTTCTCTCTTTATTCTAATTCTGGTACATTTGATCTCAAATCAATTTATATCATTTATAGCCTTAAATTAATTAATTAAAAATCATTGTGTTGAACGTGAAAAAAAAGCTCTTTTTAATTAGTAGATCTAACTAAAATGTTATTGGAAAAAATAAAGATAATACTGACTTGTAAATTTGGTGACCATGAACACAAAAAAAATTGTCCAAACAGTTTGAATATTTTTTTATTCCTCCCGACGCCTTGCAGAGAGAAGTATTGTGATCGTCAAAAAAATCTAGTTTGAGGTTTTGATAAAATTTACCGATCAGGCTTGGTATCTAGGGTTTTTATAAAGTTCCTCAAAGGAGTTTTTGAAATTATATATTTAGCCCTAAAATTAACGGTAGTTTACTACGAGAAAAACCAGAAAAAAATCAATTTTCTTCGCATCCTTTCTTACGATTTTGATAAGCCTATATTTTGTAACCAGGAATTGTTTAGTATTATACATAAAATAGCAACAATTCTGGTTTACCCATGAAGATGATTAAGTGGAAATTTACAATTTTGATATCTCCGATACTATTTGAGATAGATAATAAATAACTTATCTTTGTAAATTTGTGGTTTTATCAAAAATATACATATTTTAATCAAGAAATCTATCTCTATAGAATAAATAGTTTTTAAGCTATAATAAAAAAAAGATTTTTTTAATGGAGCACTTCGAAACTCGAAATTAATTGTTACGCTCTTTGAAGGACAGATGTATTCTTATTTTCTCACTGTTTGTGTAACAGTGTATAATAATTCATTTATGATTTTTTTGGAGCATTTCTGGAACAATTCATAATATTTCGTTTCACAAATCTTACTAGTTTTTAGTAAATATTCTTGCTTACTCTACCATTTATTTATCTACGTAACTTTTTAATGAACACATTTTATTGTGTATATCCCTATTTTCACCAGGCTGCAATTAATTTATCTCAAATTTTTATTAAGCTTGTCAAAAGTTACTAGCCTTGCATAGAAGCGATTTTTTTTAACAACGAAGTTCAATTTTTTTTCCCCTTGATTTAAATCTTCACTGTTAAGGGATGATTAATATCAAATTAACAGAGGCAGTCATTTTCAAAGTTGTTGACGGCGTTGACTGTAATACACTCTATTTCTTGTTATCATTATTTCGATGACACTGCATTGCACGGAGTTATTATTGCCTTCGTTCCACGAAGTTCCGAAGTCAGCCACAGCGAACACCCCAGTCGGCTGTAGGGGTTCACACAACTTAGCGCATGGACAGTCCATGGCTTTGGCTTTAAACGACGGTTTGGTTTTATAACACAAGTACTAGAGCGTTTTTAAATCATATATTACACTCAAGGGTATGATTATAATTTGTCATTATTTGAGTTGCCGTATTATAAAAGAGATGTAATACACATTTCAGAGAAAAATCTTTTAAATCATGGCCTTTTGGTTAGTTGAATTTTAGTAAACTTACAACCTATTTTTTCACCCAATTATTTGAGATATTTTATCTGCACTTTATGAACTAAATTATTATATTAGCAGATGAGAATGTCTATGAGTGAGAGCTAAAGGACCTCCCAATTTTGCTGGGAAAGTTATTTTCACATACCTTCCAGGATTCTTTTCCGTACTACAATCGACATGAGACCAACGACTTTACTTTACCTCCGAAGGAAGTAGTGCTACATATTTTTATAGCCCAAGAAAAATCCGTTAACCCCGGCTGGGTTTGAATCCACAAACATCTGGTTCTGGGGCGAGCATTCTACCCCAAGACCACATAGGTCGACCTGTCTGTTTTAAATTATATGTTGTTTGCAACTTTTTTATATTTGCTAAGAAACTTTCTCATATCAGGTATGAAGTTTTCTGAACCTCTGAAAAACCCACTCATATTTATTGATATTGCCATACGAAGAAAATAATCCAGTGTGTTGAACATATACTGTAGTTGCTTTATAGTACACATACGCCAAGTCATGTGCTCTACGACTACATCTTTTTACGTACGATGTCAATTTAGACTTTTAATTGCTATCTTTTTTCCAATTAGTGAACCTACGCCTGTCGGCACGCTCGTCTAGTTTGGTTTGCTGGTGACGGGGAGGTCGGGGCCCAAGTCTGGGGTTGGGTGTACTGAGGGTATTTATTTCCTAGGTGGTTATCCACTCTTTCTCCACAAGAATGTGAATACACTTTCTCTAAATGTTTACCTTTATAATCCCTCTAGTATAAATATATGCTTATATACCAGATGGGTAAAAAGACTGAGAAAAAATATCGATAATGGCTTACCTTAATTTATTTTCATATGTGCAGTTTCATATGACACAAAACCATGCATAGTATTTAGTAAGATCAAGAGTAGAGGTGACCCATATGTGTGGTCACGTGGATAAAGGCATCAACGTTTTCTGGTCAGGTCTTCCATTGGCAGCAAGGTTGGGGTATAAATCCCGACTGGAATCAACAGGTTTTTTATTTAAATGGTTGGCTGGTTCATATAGGGGCAAATAAACATAAATTGAAGGCCGGTGGAGCAAGATACCAGATAGTAAACAGTTATTTAGTTCATGTAGCCGAAATCATATATACTGGGCTTATAATAAATGGTTTGGTTTTAAATTATTCTATTCAGTCTGCTCTAGATGTGAATTCTGAAGCGTTTCGTGCCTTTTTGTGCAAGAACTAACGTGTTTCCTGTTTAACTAATTAAAATATATAAAGTATTTTTTTGTTTACTTCTAGAATATAAGACTATCTAGAGTTCACTTTATCAAAATACCTACTTTTTAATTAAAATTGAGCTACCATGGCACTGAAAAAGAAACAGGCCCCAAAGAGGTATCAGAAGAGAATAATCCTTCTGAGGGACGAGAAATCCTATTAGTTCTGCAAAATATATATATTTTCCCTCTTGAAAATATATTTTAAAGGTCCCACGAAGGTTTAAAATTAAGAGTAAAAGCTCTATTAATTATTAAACAATATTACCTTTCAGTACAGCGTGTGTCAGTGGAAGTTAAACCAGTTTCAAAAGAGTATGAGCACCTAAATAAAACAAAGATGGGCCAGTAGTTACGCAGTATGAGGCGTAAGGCTGACTGGATTACTAGTGACGGGAAGATTGAGGTTTTATTCAAGGCCAGAGATGTTCGAGATGGTTTTATTATCCACTTCCCAAACAAATGTTGATGCAATTCCTCCTAGATACATTTATTTGAGAAACAGGTTAAACAAGAATAGAGCCTACATTTACAAAATCATATTAGGTTAAAAAAAATCGCACATACTTATTCATTAATACATTTAAAATGATCAAATATGAGTAATAATTACGCTGCCATAAAATGACATTTCTTTGAAATCACAAGAATAGCCAATAATGCTCTTGATTATGTAAAATATTCTCCAAATATACAGTTTAACGAAATTTTAAAGGACACTTGATTTAAAAAAAATCTCTCATCAATAAACTATACTTATATGAATTTTCTTAGAAAAAAAAATCCTCGTTTACTATATAATAACACTTCATTCATTCGAACAATGTTGGCAAATCGGCTCTGAGTTTTTCTTAGCAGGTTTGTCACTAATACCCTTAACTTATGATTAGGAAACATTTTTTTAAACTATTATTTTTATTTGTGCATCCTTTCTTTAAAAAGGACACAGTATTGAGTAGAATAAGTCATTTTTCTTTAGATTTATAAAAATAATAGCATATGCCTTTTTAAACAAACTTATCAAAACTTAGTTAAATATACATAAAAAGGAATATTGTATTAAAACGTAATATTAATACTTTTTAAAAATATAAATAAATAAAGTTAAAATAAATTGGAGGTTTTTAAAATAGTAAACGTGGTCTTCGCAAGGCCACCGTTCACGGCGAATCTTAATAGTCTTTTAAGATCGATTGCGGGCTTGATAGTAATGTCAGTTGGATTGTTGACTCTACCAACGGCCATTCAGTCGTCATATTTTAATATTAGCTTCACTTAATGGGAGCCCCGGGGATTTCTGCAATGTTTAAGGTAAATAATTAAACTGTGGCTTTTAAACTTGTGAATAAGTAGTTTTTCATGACTTGTATTATTATTATTATTATTATTATTATCACCACGGTTTACTACCCGTTCGGGTTATACGCACTTACGCTAATGTGTAATGGTAGGGTGATTGTGAGATGAAATGGAAGACCTACAGTTTAACGTGGAATCCGAACCACGGTGAAGGCCTGGCATTCCCCACATTCACACGTTTTGATTAATACACGTCTTGACAGAGGTGAAGGAAGGGTTTGGTATTCAGTTAAATCTGTACCGGGACCGAGGATTGAACCCCGGACCCCCCAGCACAGAAGTCTGACACCTTACCTCTAGACCACCAGGTCACATTTTAGGGACTTGTAAATATTCTGAAACTTTCCGTGAATAATATTAAAGTTAGTACATTTTCGCTTTGTAATTAAGATGGCCTACTTACACTTCTGCCAAATGTAGTGACTCTTCAACTTTAAATGATTAAATAAAAATTGTAATTATAATGGTTAAACCAAATTATATACTAACTACAACTTTATAGAAACGTATGTTTTAAGGTGAGGATGTAGAAAAGGCCAGTGTTTTTGCAGTTTTTAAGGTAAAACTTTTTTGGCCTAAATTAACTAAATATTTCTCCTGTAGAAACATAAGAGTTTAATTTTCTACAGATACTGATACCAACAGTTGCTAAGTATTTGTCATGAGCATAGCGGCATTAGATGACAATTTTTTTAAATGAAGAGAAAAAGTTGTAATTATAGTCCAGAACATCCTTGAGAGATATTCAACAACTGTTGAGATCGCCATATAAAGAAAATTAAACTCTATGCTTCTGCTGCTTGCTTTTTACCTACAAAATGTTTTGCTATAAAAACTGCAAAAACACCGAAATTTCTTGCGTTCCTCATGCTCCCACCTTAACTAAACGTTTTTACTTTCGCACTGCCTTACAGGTAGGGAAAATATTGTGATCGTCAAAAAATTGGAAATATAGATTTTGATTAGTTTTGATGTTTCATGCATGACACCCCGAATCTGAGAAAGTGTTTTTTTGCATTTCCGTCTTTCTCTCTGCCTATACCTCGAAGTAGAGCGTAAACTATTTTACCAATTGGGATAAAATTTGGTATCTAGGGTTTACATAGGGTTACCCCGAGGGATTTTTGGAATTGGATATCTAACCCTAAAGTTAAGGGGGGCTTACTGAAGGGCAAAAAGATAAAATTTCTATTTCCTAAAAGTTGGCTCTAACAATTTTAAATACATTTTATTTATAAACATTTATAAATATTCCAAACAAGATGGCTACTCTTAATTTTTTGGCAAAATAACCTTAAGTGTTCCTTCCGGTTTAATGCTTAAATACACATTTTTTTAATCACATCTCTAAAACTATTTGATATATGAAATTACTTATCATTGCAAATATGTAGGTATATTTATTATACAAATATTTTATTTGAAACATATTTTTATAAAACCAATAATTTTCAAGCTAAATGCAAATATATATATTTTTTAGCTCAAAAACTTAAGGTCAAGTAATGCGACTGTAAAACAATCTAACCTGGTTCATGGATGTTGGCGTCTCATGACCCACCCGAACCCTAAAAAGTCGTTTTTGCAATACCGTTTGTCTATGTGTCTGTTTAACCCTACAATTAAAAGATTTTAATAAAGGGCGAAAAGAGAAAAAATCGATACTTTTTTTTTCAAAATCGGCTCTATCAATTTTGTTTAAAATTAGAATCTAGGGGTTGATTAAGGTTATAAACAAAATTGATATTTCCATCTTCCAATGAACAAGAATTTTAGGGTACTTTACAGGAGTGGAAATTTCCGTATCTCCGCAACTATTTGTGATACTAAATAACTTATCATTTCAAAATTGCAGTACTATTAAAAATGAAATACTTTATTTGAAATATATTTTTATAAAACCAATAGTTAATGAGATACTTTTAAGAATATTAATACGATTTCGTGAGATTTAGTTGTAAATAAGTTAAGTCTCTCAAAAAGTTTAGGTTTTTTCTCTTTAATCTCTTGGGGAAAATGTTTTTACAGTAATGATCTATCACCATAATTTTAGACTCAATAGTCAATATTTACCTTTATTATTGGTCTAAATTTATAAATGAGAAACTTAATATCAATGTAATAACCATAAGATGTACAACCTATAGTAAAATGTCGAGAATTTGAACCTGAAGTAAAAAGTTGACTATAAAGTATTGACCCTTGTGGACCCAATATTGATTTTTCTTAGTTCAACTATACAAATGGGAACTTAAATTATTTAAAATAAAATTAGAAAATCTAAAACCGGGAATAAAAAATGTTTTACGTAAATATAACGCAATTTTTTCTGGTCTTGCTAGTGTATATTATTTTGTGTCTACATGTATTTTGAATTTTGAGTAAATATCTCCATTTTTAAACAATAGAGTGAGAAAGTGCGTGTGGAGTTCCATACCATTTAATATATATAATATTAATTTTCGAAAGATTTTATTCAGGTTTTTCCATCAACAACTCAATATTGTCCTGGAATGTGGACAATATTTTAAAATATTTATATACAATTCAAAAAATAACTTAAAAAAGATAAACATCAGTATTTGTGAAAGTGTAAGATTATTTTTTTTAGCTACTAAAAATATATATAGTTAATATGTAGTTTGATAGCTGATAAAAGGAATGAGTGAAAGTGAAATTATACCCACATCGGTGTTCACCCGGTTTGAGACGTCAGTAGAGTGATAAACATAATTAGTTACCTAATACTAGCTGGTCAAGATTGTAATTTGCCTATAGGGAAAGAAGAAGAAAAACATTCAAGTACACCCGGTTAAGAGTTCAAACACACACTTTTACGTAACTGGCCAACCAGACTAAACGAGCTAGACATTAGTCCACGTGTCCATCTAAACGTGTAGTTTTGCTAAAAATACAAGTGGCATTGATAAATACTGTCTTGACTTGTGGCCAGGTAAGGGGTAGTCAACTTATTTAAGGAGGCTGTCTAGGAAGCCAAGATATTGCTAATGAGATGTTGGACTTAGGCTAAATATTAACAAAATCCTTCACAGTACACGACTTTGGTGTTTACTGTAATGAACACAAAACGGTCTTTTATGAAGCAATAATATATATACTTTAAGATATAGCAATTTTAATAGTTTGTATTTTACATTTAAAAAAATATAAAAATAGACATATTTTTAATGATCATAACTAACTAACGCATGGTAAATGTTGAGTGACTGGTACAGAAGCAGATAAAGGATATTATGACTCGAAAGATGTAATTTAATAGGGGGAGGGAGGGGGGTCACAATACATTGTACCAACCTTTAACTTTTCCTCATCCCCTGTTTGTTCTCTTATTGCCGGACAGCTCCACTCAGAAATGTTACAAACCTACTTGATTTCTGGTGTTTATGGATTTCTGCTCAACTATTTTAACGCCCTAAGCCTTTATTTGATTGAAACGCACTATACAATATATATCAGAAGTAAACACCGTGTGCCCTATTATGACGTATCTATCCACGGCTATGCTTACAAACAATGTTTTGGTTAGGGTTTGTGTTTAAGAAAATGGGGAGGGGGAAGATGCAGATACGCCCCAAGGCCTACCAACCTCAACCGGGCGGAACTAAAGCCACTTAACGTTCCAGAAACCAAGACCAGCGTATTGCTCATAACGCAAGGGAAGTAAAAAGGTTTTTTTGCCCCTTTACGATGCCGTTAAATTACCTGTAAGACACGGTTCGTCAGAATGCCTCCTAAAGCGTTTACCCTTCCTTATTTTTTGGCGGGGATAAATTCGAAAGGAGGTGCTTTCTCGAATACTTCCGAGCAATTTCTCGTCTTACCCAAACTCCGTGGGCTGTAGGGGATGACATTGCTGGTGACGTCATTATAGCTGGTTGGGGGAAAATGTGAAAAAGCTTTTGATAAAAGTGTGTTTCGCTCAGAAGATTCCAGGCTGTTAGGCTTTAAGACAAGGGAATAATCTAAAACATAGTGATAACAAAATAGCTGGAAAGATGACTCGATGAAATTGCAAGTTTTTCCTCAATTAAAAGTTTATGTCGCTTTATAAAATAAAAAAGGTTTCCGGTACGTTTATCTCATTTGGAAAGCAAAAAAATATTATCGTGATAGTTAGAAACGGTGCCACTCGTTTGACAGTAAATGGTTAATATTGCGTTCTATGTAATTTAATTTAACTATTTAAGAATTAAATTTAAAATCTTTACTGCCCTGTGATACAAAATTTGAAATTACTGCTTAGGAACCCATCTAACGGCTGATTAAAACTGGGAAATTTAATACAAGAATAATTTTAAACCGGGAAACGTATCGAATTGCATTTTTCTACAATACTCACTCGATGCAAGATATATTGGGTTCAGTTTATTCGGTTTTTTTCATTTGAAAATTACTATTCATCAATTTTTTTGTAGACCCACTTCGGTGGTCGCGTGGTTTAAAGCGCTACTCTCTGAGAAGACTAGACTGCCGATGATGGGGAGATTGAGATTTGAGGGTGTACTAGGGGTGGTTTTCCATTCTCCCTCCACGAAAATGTGGATGCACTTCCTATAAATATAACTTCACTAATATTTAAAACAATTAGCGTAATTATTACTTAAGCGTATAACCCGCAAGGGTAGTAAGATGTGGTGCTAAAATGATATACACATATTATATAATGGTATATGTATATTTTTTGATCCAGACCACCTAGCACTTTCAAGTAAGACGGATAACATTCAGAATAAAAGGAGTATACATTAACTAAACACACATTAAAGAGTATAATAGGTAGAGGGTTTACTAGAGAGATGGAATTGTTTAACGATCTTAAAAATGTTACCAGCCTCGGTGGCGTAGTTGGCTAACGCGCGAGTCATGTTGAGCTCGACCGCCGAGGACAGGGAGATCGAGGTTCGAATTTCGGTCGGGAGAACTGGGGGAGGGGGGGTCATAAATGGATTTCCACTCTCCCTCCACGCAAATGCGGGTTCGCTTTCTCTAATTCAACCTTCCCAATTCCAATCCCTTATCGTAATTAGTACTTAAGCGTATAACCCGAACGGGTAGTAAGACGCGGTGCTTAATAAAAAATAAATATTAAAAGTGTTGTAATAACATTGAATAAAAAAACTAGCTTTGTTTGACTTTCGAATGGGTAAATCGGCAACGTGAAGTATTTCTAGCCCCTTCCTCTATTCCTTCCTTTATGTAGGCCTACGTTAATAATGACAATCTTTTAAAATTCACCCCTGCCCCCGACACATCCATATCATTTTCCCTAAGCTTAAATAATCTAAACTTATTAATAGGACTGTTGCGTGTCTTCGAAACTTTGTCTTGACTTCGACAATTACGAAACTTTGCCAATAGAAACCCTGACGACTAGAAAATATATATACATCAATTTATTTTTCAACAAGAACAATTCTTAGAAATGATGGCCATTAAAAAATAATGTTCATAGAGACGTGTCTGAATCAATTGGTTTACATGTTTCGATAGTTGTGATAACTGCTTAGAATTAAATGTATCTCAAACAATTGTGCAATAAAACATTTTCTAGCTTGATTTTAATCTATAAAGTTATACGAATAGGCACAATACAATATTTTTCGCAGTTTAAAACTATTTATAACAAATAAATACTAGAACTTCTATTCGAAAATATTAATTGGTTAAACTCAAATTCACCTCGAATTTAAAAAGTTAACTTGGCTCACCCCTCTACTTGCTAGTAAAATTTAGTAACGATATCAATGTTCTTTATATCTGTGTTTCTCATCCTGGGCGGGACCGGTCCCCAGGGGGCCTTATAGGTTTTAAGGGGGACGGTAAATTGTAAAGGGGTGTAAGGAGGGTTTTTAGGTTTTTATGGACACTACATAAATAACATATTTATTGGAAAAGGACTTTAGCGTTGTGCAGCAACTACTGATGAAAGCTGGGAATAAACTACACATATGTGAAAGAGTGACGAGGTAAAAGATAAAACTTCTTGGTTCTTGTACGTTTTTTAAAAACAAAATTGTAACAAAATTTTAATTTTAATGTTTATTTTACCCGGGTACATATACAACATTGGGAAGAATGGATAGTAGGATTTGATTCACGTAGTACGATGGCACTCTATGCGAATGCGCGGAATATATACGTTGGTTGGAGAAGGATTGGCATTATTAATCATGGCGTTATGGTCAGCAGAACATCGTGCATTCAGCATGAAGACTTCTTTTAAAAATGATTTGCCCATCACTGTGCCAAATAAATTTTGTCGCTATTTTGGGATAGTACTTTAGGACAACGTCCTAGAACACCATTAGATCAGAAGGTAGGTGAAACAGTTCCGTAATACTGAATCATGCCATGACCGAAAAAACTCTTGCCGTCCAAGGTCACAACAGACACCTACTCAAGTGGAAAAAGCCCGCAACGTGCTACTCCTAATTGCTCGGCGATCGGACTTCAGGCACGCATTGGTGCTGGGAATGTCGACTTGCTCCCTGCACCACATCATTCATTGCGACCTGCACTCTCATCCATACAAGCTGAAGGTCACATGGCAGTTGACAGCTCAGGACAAAGCTATCCCCATCCCGCAGGACCTTCGCCATGGACTCTCTAGGACTCTTGGAAGTTGGAACTAGACAAAGTGTTCCTAAATAGCCTCGCGATGTCTGCCGAAGCCCATTTTGAACTATCCGGGAGTGTAAACGAGCAGAATTGCCGATGGTGGCCACCAGAAAACTCACGCCAACTTCACGAGAAACCACTCCCTAGTGATCGTGTGACCGTGTGGTGCGGTACTGCTTTGCTCGGCCTCATATGCCGGTATTTCTTCGAGAATGCTCACAGTAGGGCCATTACATAATAAAGATCGCTCGGTCGAGCTACTAAGTGACTTCATCCTTCCAGAGCTAGCCAACTGAAACCTGGCACAGCTATGGTTCCAACAAGATGGGGTAACTAACTATTCATACCACCCACCAGTCAAAGACGTTCTTATGTTCTGAGTTTCCTGGTCGTCTGTTTCCAGATTCGGGAAAATTCATTGGCCGGCATGGTCACCACATTTATCCACTACGGACCTCCCTCCTTTCATGGGGGTACCCAAAGAGTTTTGTATTCGCCATACGTCCTCAGTCATTGCCCGAACTTAAGGATCGGATGCTAAACACCGTGCGGAACATTCCTTTGGACATGTTGGATCGTGTGATGCAGGCTTTCGTCCAGTGCTTGAAGGAATGTGTTGTCGTTAATGCACCTAAGTGGTGTTATCTTCAGGAATTGAGATTTGTGTTCATGATAAAATAAATGGTACACCTTTGTCTGTGTATAGCTATTTTTAAATCTATTCTTCTATGTTTAAAGTAATTTAGTCTTTTTCAAATCCATCTATTTATTCTGCCCAACCCTGTATTTCCGCTAGAAGATTTTGAAGGAAATGAATAAACTGTATAACATTTACACGCTCTTTTAATAATGATTTAGATTGAAGTATTCTTATTTTCGCACTAAGTCTTATTAGGTGTTAGGGTTATATGTTTATGTACTAGTTATACTAATGGTTTCAAGGATGAGGAAAGCTATATTTATAGGAAGCTTATCCACATTTGCGTGGGGTGGAGTGAGAACAATTTTGGAAGAATCGCCCTTATTACACTGGACCGGGAATTCAACCTCGATATCCCCATCATCGGCAGTCTTGTCTACTACAAGAATAGCGCCTTATACCATGTGACCACTGAAGCAGGTTTAAAATAATTAGATATAAATGTACAATGTAACATTAATTTAAGGTAATTATAACTTATCTCTAATTGCCTATCCCATTTATCTTGGTGGAGTTAAGGGGAGCGGGGAGTGGTAGTAAGCATCCAAATCTCGGAAGTGGGCGCTAGGCTAAAAAATGTTGGGAGCCACTGCGTTAAGATTTTACAACCCTGTCTCCCTATAGTGGTAGCTTAAAGGTTCAGGGTACCCCTCTTCGATTCCAGGTGGTACTGATGAAGATACTTACTATTTGAACATGAGTTTATCCTGCTATAGAATTTGTGAATATTTAGACCCAATGTCCGAGATTACTTTTTTTTTGTCACAATGTGATTGTTTAGAAAGTGCACTTTAAATACCTTGTGGAATTAAAATTCCAACTTTTTAAAACCTTTTCGGAATGTTTTGCAAAATAACAACTTATTTACAAACTAGAATGCAATACAAATTAATATTATTTCTCATCTTTCAAACGACCATTTAAAGTAATAAAATACATTACGTCCCGCTCCTCCGCTTCCCAAATAAATTGGTGGTTTCCCGTTTACATCAATTTAAAACGTCACTAACACATCAAATAATTTTTTTTTTTATCAAAATCTCTTCCCAAACCAAGCAATTAAATACGCGCAATATGTTTGATGCGTTAGAGAGAGACTCTTAATTGATTTGGAGTCTGCACAAATCGTATTTCGGACGCGTCACGCTGCACATGAAGGCTTTGGCTTTAATTTGAAATCCTTCTCTATTTTTTTTTTTGCTTTTGAAAGGGTTGTGTGACGTTACAGGTCCCGCCACATCGGGTCCTTTGTTAGGAACATCAATAATGTAATGTGGGAGAGGTGGGGTAGGCTAGTGGGGAAAAGAGGTGTTAAAAGGATTGTTTGTTTTGTATTATTGTGAAAACAGCCATCCCCTATTTTTGTAGGGGTTTTTTGGGGGTAAGGGAGACGATTTGAATTCGAGTGAGTTCCATTTGTCATGGGCCCTATGATTTTGACAAGATTTTAAAATAAATAGGTTCTAAAAATGTATACATATACGAGTAATAAGGAATTAGACCTTACGCACAGTGGGATATAAAGGGACGCTAGTTCAAATCACTATTTTAAAGTTTTCAAGAACAAAAACTATATTTTGGCCAAATTAAATTAATTATTGCTTCTGCAGATACGTTTAGATTAATTTTTTACATGTAGTAGCCTAACAGTTCTTGGCCAGCCTCAGTGGTCACATGTTCTACGGCGTTACTCTCATACAAGACTGAACTACCGAAGAAGGCGATTTCAGAGTTCGAATCCCGGCCAGGTGTGCTGAGATTGGTTTTCCCTAAATGGCTTTTCACTCTCACTCCATGCAAATGGAGGAACCCTTCTTCTAAGCTAAACCTTTCACATTAACGTAATTAATACCCGAACAATTATTAAGCCTTGGTGATAAAAAAGTTCTTGAAATTTTGTCATTAACATTTGACAAATACAATTAAATACGAGGAAATGTCCAAAACATGTCATCAATAACTATTAAGACTGTCATGTGATGTGTAAATGATTAATATTAATGTTTCTACTCGAGAAATATTTTATTTATTTTGGAAAAAAAAGTATTGTTTTAAAAACACTGGCCTTAACTAGCGCCACCTACATTCCCACCTTAAGTCCTACGTTCCTCGTCCTTGCCCCTTTAGGATAATTAAAATGGTTGTATTCCGGATGGGCATTAAGACGTGTTAGAAATATTTTCTCCTTGAATTTGGTCTATTTTTCATCCTTAAAACTGTTAAAGTCTTCTGCTGCAAAATGAACTATTCCCCCACCGACCCTCAACACGTCCCACGTTTTCTTCTTATAGTCTTACAACGTTAACGCACTTTCCTAAGGAGATAACTTATGTAGAGTACTGTACATAATGTACTGTATGCTGTACCTAAGACCTTGCATTAAACTTCCATTACGGGCAGCTTACTTTTTTCTCGTAGTTTCTTTTTCGTGTTCCCATTAACTAAATCCTCTCCAGGTAAACAACACATTTTGTTGGTGAATATCTTCCTCCTCTTTCAGGTTCTTTAGCCGGTTCTTTGTTCTCTCTTAGTGCCTTACTGTCATGCTTCATTCTTACGTTACGGTAAATCGTTATTTCATATTACCCTCACACACGTACTGTAGTCTACATACACGTCGGTTTTCCCTTAGTTCTTTCTATTCTTTATTTAACGGTACCGTAAGTTCATATCGTGGTTCCATTTCAGAAAACAAACTATATCCCTGTTTAAAAATGAATTTTGGTTCAATTAGTTTCGACTATGATAGATGGTTAACTCAATTAACATTTTTACTTTTTAGCGACCCCTTAGGCTGAGAAAGAATTGTGATCGTTATAATGAACTGAACTCGATATTTTTATGAATAGCAGCATTTAATGACCCATTGATTCCTGAGAATAGTTTTTTACGATGCCATGTGTCTTTCTCTCTATGTGTTTGTATCTCGGCCTAAAACCGAAACCAATTCACTAATCTAGATAAAACTATGTATCTAAGATTTAATAAGGTTTCTACGAGTTAATTTTGGAATTAGATATATAACCCTAAAAGGGTAGTTTACTTGTGGCTCTTGGCATATATATATATTTAAATTGATTGAGATCTGGGAGATTAAGAATTGATTGTAATGCTCTTTGGTGAACATAGATTTTACTTAGGCCTATATTTAATTAAAAGTGCTCTTTAATTTAATTACGCAATTTGATCGAATATGATGATCTTTGATACATTGTATTCTTGCACCATTGCTTATTATTGTGTTTCACATAGCTTACTAGTTTAAAGTAAATGTTTCCATTTATAGTTAAAGGGTTGAGAAAGTATGTGTGGTGTGTCGTACCATTTCTTTTATTATATACTAGACTAAAATTTGATCCACACGTTTGCCAAAGATTGATAGCATAATACTCAAGTGATGCAACAATTCAAATGCTGGAAGAAATGTGCGGCTGACCTAACTATAATGCTTAGCAACACAAACTAAAAACCATCGATAGTTTGTTTAATTTTATATCATGTGGATAGAGACTGCTTTTGTGGTCTAGTGGTCAGAGTTCCTGTCTATGCATACCGAGGGCCCAGGTTCGATTCCCGGCTCTTACACACTTATTCTTTGATGAAATGGGGATGAAACGGGGCTAGATTCACCCTCGTTAGGACCAATGAGGAGCTACTTAAATATAGCTCTATTGCGGGTAGATGCCATGAAGTAGGTACACATATCTTATAGATTATGGTCACGATTAATGTTTTATAATGTCCGGCTCCCTAGTTCAGTCGGTAATCTGTCTGTCTACTGAATTAATGATCCCAGTTTCGATACCTGACATGGCCAAAATATTTATAACTGGTGAAATGCGGGTTTCCACCTTTCACAGTGATAAATTAACGACTGGGACTGAATGTTGTGTCTGTTATAGATTTATTTTTAGAACCACGTCTGCCTATCCGTTTGGTCTATACGTTTATGCTCTAATTACAATAATTGTTTTAGGTATTGGGAAAGCTATGTTTATAGGAAGTGTACCCGCATTTGCGCGGAGATTGAAAAACCACCCTTAATATACCAACCGAGATTAAAATCTCGATCTCCCCGTCATCGACAGTCTAATCTACTGCGAGAGTAGTGCGTTAGACCATGCGGCCACTGAAGGGGCTTGCTTTAGATTTAAGTTAGTTCATAAGTCGTGTGCTGATATAATCAGTCTGTTCAGAAAGTGCACACTATATACACCTCAAATAAATGATAAATTATACTTTATAATTATTTTGTTGTATAGTGGAACAAATCTACACAGAACGATACATACAACATATAGTAAGATTCCAGGTAGTATGTCTTCCTACCAAAGTTCTACTTTATGTTGATTTCGTGCGTTCATTGCTATCATCTAAATTTGAACCCCATCCCATCTCTTTGAGACCCTTTCTTTGTTGTCAAGTCGTCCCGCGTTTTGAATGTGTCACAGTGGCTGTTCAAACAATGGCGGAGCGTGTCAGCGGTGACTGGTAGGTCACGTGACTCTCTCTCGACCAGGGTGTCACGCGCGCTCAGAGGTCATGACGTTTCACTAGGCTGGGTGTAGTGTCACTCAGGCAATTCCAACTATTTGGAGTCATTTGGTATGCTATTGAACACGTTTGGACAGTGAGGGACTACTCGCTAATGTCACGTGACAACATCTTGTCGTCGTAGGTATAATTTGTAATGTTCTAACTTCCATATAACCCACTTCGGTGAACCCGTGATCTAACGCGCTACCCTTGCAGTGGACCAGATAACTGATGAAAGGGAGATAGAGGTTCGAATCTCGGACGGGTGTACTGAAGGTTTTTTTTTTCAAAATTGTTTTTCCCTCTCCCTCTGTGCACATGTGGGTACACTTCCTATAAGATAAAAAAATCCTCATTCCTATGAGAATAATTAGTACATATGGGCATAGCCCAAAAGGGTGGTAACACATGTTAATATATATATATATATATATATATATATATATATATAT
>CABFVX010000061.1:505439-523542 GCA_902151425.1 Timema shepardi
ATATATATATATATATTAATATTCACTGCTAAGGGAACTGTATGTGGGGAGTTAATTTTATTCAAGAAAAAATAAACAAACAAGTGTTAGTTGTAATTTTAAAAACTTAGAAAACTATCATAAAGTAGTGGTTTGTATCCGTAATTTTTTGTTTAAAATCTCTGCACAATCGGTTTTGTGGTTTTTGCATAAAAGATTAGCATACATACAGCTCACGTTTACATATTATTTGGATACACACTTTAGTTGTTTTTTGTAATAGTTTTTAGGCAAAGTGACTTGAATTAGAGTAAGTTATGTTTATCATATACTTACATCTATCTACATATATTTATATGATTTTAGGGAAAAAAATCTATTAACTTACTCTAGTATGTTAGAAATGAGTAAAACAGAATGAGTAGGAAATATACCCGTATTTGCGTGGAAGGAAAGTGGGAAACCAATAGTAAAAACACACTCACTCACCGTCAGCCAGGATTCTAAACTCAGCCTCACCGACACCATCAAACCAGAATATGAGCACATATTTTTTCAGATAAGTTATTTAAATAGCACTTTCTGTATCAAATGAGCATTTGAGCATACAACTTGAAAACTGATTTAATTATAAAACATACAAAACTCATAGACCCCCGAACATTAATTCATCAGTGAAAAAAGAGAAACTTCAAAACCATTTTATTACATCATATTTGAAAAAAAACCAATCAAAAATAAAATTAAAAACGTATTATTAACGTCAATAGTTGAATGTTGATTATAAATAATTTAAATCACTATTAATTTATTGAGTAGTCAATCTTAAACAAATTATAAATTTCAACAAAATAACAGCTTAAATACAAAGTAAAGATATTAAAGCCGTGTATTTTTAAATACCAATAGCTTATTTTTCTTACTACCCGTTTGGGATATTTGAAAATTATTTTTTAAATTAACTTAGGACTCTTAATGCAGAGGGTTAGTTTGAATTAATTTGAAATTTTTTTCACTGAATGAGATTTGACAATCCTCAGTAAACCCAGCTTTCTCTGAACCTTTACCTTTCAGATCAAAGTAAGGACAGTTTATCTCGGTCATGTGGAATAGTTTTTAATATAAAAAATAGCTCCTTAAAGGGTGGCGTACATGGAAAAAACTAAAGGAGTTAAATGAGAAAATATCTCTATTATAACCACCAACATAATTTGTAGTTGCATACCATTCTTTTTATAAAACTAGCTGTTTAACATTCACTAGTCAAAACCTCATTCTATTAATAAAATCAGCTGTTTAACATTCACTACTCAAAACCTAATATTTTATAAAATAGATTTTATAACATTCATTGAATTAAATTCCTTTTTATAAAAATTAACTTATTAAATATTCACTGGATCAAATTAATCGTATACATTTCATGTTTTAATCTTATATGCATAGCATTCATCCTGTAAAATTAATTTTATTTATTTGAGATATTTAACGTGCCCTTTCTGAGCTGATCGAATATAATATCAGCTCACGAGAATTTCTATGATTGAGAGAAAAATTACCTACCCATTTTGCCGCTAAAGGTATTTTCCCATACCTTCCAGGGTTCTTTTACATCCCACAATTGGCATGAGATCGACGGCTTTACATGCCCTCCAAAGGAAGTTGCGTTATGGTTTTATATAGCTAGAGAAATATCCGTCGACCACGGCTGGGTTTGAACCCACGAGCATCGAGTATTGAGGCAAGCACTTCATGCCAAGATCACTGAGGTAAACTAATTTAAAACCTTAACTGTATAACATTCGTTTAAAATTCAGTTGTATATCACAATATATAATACACTATGTCATTTTTATATGGTATGATTAATCATATAAAATTGACATAATGAGTTTATATTTTATGTTGCTTAATTTATATTTTACTACACACTTTAAGATTAAGAAGTGTTATATGATGGCGTGCTTCCCATCATTCATTGCTTTACTGAATTTTTGAAGTTCATAAAAAGCGTTAACAGTTTTTGTTAGTAAGAAATACAACTTGAATTATAATAAAACCTGTTATATTAATAAGTCGAACTATTAAAGCTATTAATGAAAAACCTTATTCTGCGTGTATTGTTCGTTTATCGCTATAGTGAAATGTTTGACTTTCATCTCGCGTATTTATTTGATTCCTCTATAATAAATGAAATAGTGATTATTTATTCATACAGCAACGTTCAGAGAATTTACATGAACCCTGAAAATAGGATGTAATATTTTATTCAAAAATAAACTAATTAAATAGCAACTAAAAAACTCAAAAAGATTCAATTAGTCTATTCAATTAATTCTTTTAAACATTAAAAATCTAAAAATTGTATATATAGGTGAAACTTTCTAATATTAAGTAGAATAATGTAGCCATTATTCACTAAGAAATCATAATTTTTGACGTGGTTACTTAAATTCTTTAGCCGGATTCAAATATTTTAAATAATGTGTAGGCTAGAGTTTACTGTTTATTATCATTTAAGATTTAATATAATTTTCTTACAACACTCCTGTGTTTGAGGAGCGATGGAGGCTTATTACTGGTCTACGGAACCCTGGTTAGAAAACAGTTAGTGCCTAAATGATGTTTAATGCTACGTTTTGTAACAATACAATGCCTTGTATTGCACAATTACTCCCCACCTAACCTAATATCACTAATAAAATTGCCAAGATACGTACTACCCACCCCCAGAAATAACCTCCAAAAAAACCTATAATAGTATTCTTCTCTATTATAGCCCTATCTAGCCCCAACCATTATTCAAAGCAAACATTCAGAAAAATCCATTATAAACAGTGAAGTTAAGTAACTGTTCAAACGTACCTTCGTCCAGATTCCCTGGCTACGCCGCTGGCGAGTCAAACGCACTAATAAACAAGAGTTGGGCAACAACATCTCGAAGAACGGCTACGGTCTACTCCACCCGATCATTGGAAATAAACTAGCCGATGTTTACTTGACCTCCCTCTGCCAAATCAACTGACCCTGGTTTGCCGTCTGGCGGAGGGATATGAAAATGCCACGCCGAACTTTCAAGCTTGCACATTGGTAGAGAAATAGAATACTGCCGAGCTACAACGACGCGTCCAATCAGCGGCTGGGAAAACCTACCAAGTTGTGTCAGAATGACGTAATGGACTATTTGGGCGTAACTGAGTTGGAAGTGTAAACCCCTCCCCTTTGTATCCGTGTTTCTAGGCTCATTATAAAGAGGTTGGTAAATTGTATACGAATGTTCACTCACTTTTAGCCATCACTGCTCGTCGGTTAGGGGTAGGGAGCAGGATGCGTGCTTATTTGTAAAAATGTAACAAAAATACGAAGGTTCACTTTAGTCATCACTGCTCATCGGTCAGGGGTAGGGAGCAGGATGCATATTTTCTTGTAAAAATGTAATGGTAATGTAAAGTTCACGTTGGCTATCACTGCTCGTCAGTCAGATGTAGGAAGCAGGATAGATTGTTTTTTTTGTTAATATGTAAAGTAAATGTTAACTTCACTTTAACTATCACTACTCGTAAGATTGTTAATTGTAAATATGTAGGATCATTTTTGAAAGTTGTTTTGCCGCAATATAAATGTAACTGTTAGAAAATAACGTTAAATGTAGAATCTAAGAAATGAACTTTATCCTTGTTTATGTTATGTTCGTTTTACAAGAGTTATTTAGGTCACGAAAGAGGGGCCTACATAGATTAGCCGACGTAATATTTAACGTAAATGCTAATTGCGTTAGACTTAGTAATTTTTTGTGTTTTCTTTGATAACCTTATGTTGGGATCAAGTTAATTTAACTTTAAAATATATTTGTAAAATATTGAATTTACGTGAAGTTTAGTTGAGTTCGGTATGTCATGAGAACATAGGTAAAACTTGTTGTTAATTTATTCTTTGAAAGACCTTAAGTCCTGTTTTTTGGTTATGAGCAACCAGTAACAACGTTATGTTTGAAGGACCTTAAGTCCGACGCAAATATATCAATGTTTTCTTTCAGAATAGTAGCTATAGGATGTTTTAAAAATAAGGCCGTCCTTTCCGTGTTTTGTTAATATTTTTGGCAATAAAAGAATATTTTGTTGTGAACTTTTTCTATTTACTGTTGATATTTTCCTTGTATTGTTCCATCCTCTCTATCCTATAGTTTAGGGGCCTTGTCTATAGGATCGGCTGAGGGTGTAATAGTTTAACATAAAGCCTACTAACTATCGACTCTAATGGGTAGTTTAAATTAAGTGCAGCCACATTAGCTTGAAGAGGAGATGGGAAAAACTAGCTTGTTAAAGTTACTTTTGCCCCCTCCCCCCTCCCGTTTCTCACACTTAACACTTAAGTTCCACTAGCCATGATTCCAATCCCTTACCTCCCCGTCGCCAACAACGTAGTTTGCTGCCTTAGACCTGACCTGATGATCACACATGCCAATCCTAGAGTAAAATTTTGATTTTATGTTGAGAAACGTCACTTTGGAATCATCATTTAGGTATAAGGGGTTCACTGTGTGGCTTTATATTAAGTTAGTTTCTAAGTCGTGTATTGTTACATCTCTGAATTTATAATGTAAACCTTAAAAATAGAGAGATAGGAAAAAACAACAACTTAAATAGATGTACTCACAGGTCTATCCATATATTTAATTAAAGGCTAAGATTATCTGGGATAGGATTGGGAAGATAGTGTTTACATAACTGCTCCACCACTTGCCTGGATGGAGATGGGTAAACATCTATCCTCGATCTTGTGAGACTTGGTTGTTTGGGGTTGAACCACGGTCTCCTTAGTCGCTTGGGAGAGTCATTAAGCTATACCTGTATCATCAATATCCCCTCCCTCACTTTCTAGCCTGGATATACTCCTTTCTCTCTCTCTCTCTCTCTCTCTCTCTCTCTCTCTCTATATATATATATATATACATATATATAATCTAGTCTTATTTATGTACACTACTTACTCTATAACATTAGGAACTCGAAAGTTCATTGCCGCACTTACAAAAGTACGCTAACAATTTTGAGATAATTCTATCCAGGCCACCTCATCACACCTTGTCTATATATTTAGCTAGTTCCATACATTTCAACTCATTATACCCTATCCCTCCCTATTTTGAGTTAGTTGTATACAGTCCATCTAATTACACCCTATCCTTATCTTGAGCTAGTTATATCCAGTCCACCTCATTACATCATATGCCTATTTGAGCTAGTTACATCCAATTCACCTCATTAAACCCTATCTATTTCAGGTTAATTCTATTGTTATGCTCCCAGCTTCGTCTAGGTCGACTCATTGGTCTCTTCCCATTGGGTTTGTCAGTCAATATCCTAAACAAGGTTCTAGATTCTCCCATTTGAACCTCATGTCCTGCCCACCATAATCTATGATACTTGATTATCCTAATAATGCCCTATGATTAGTACAGGGTATGTAGCTCATCATTATGTAACCTCCTCCACTCCCTAGCAACCTCATCCATATACATAGTCTAGATAAAATCAAACCTACAGCTCCATCCACATCCATACATCTAACATCCACACTGAACCCAAGTCTAAAGTAGTCACTGGAAGTGTTGATAAATTACTCATAAAGCAAACGCAAGACGGTGTCGCGTTGAGGTATACAGACCTTTGCAGGTTGGTGTGTAATGAAGCAGCGTAATTAAATCATCCCATCCCATATCCCCTTACTCTCCCATCGGGTATAACTCCTTAGCTAGATGAATGTAAGGTAACTACCACCACAGATATATATAACAGAGAGAGCTACGACCCCATCTTGCTTTAGTTATTATGACTCGCCAAGGAAACGTTAATTAGGATCCAGGTAATATAGTGTTACAGAGTTTGTAGGCACCATTTTGTTTCTTATTTGTTTGCATAACAATCGAAGTTGGTGTACGGAGGTTTGATTGGGCAAGTTAATTGAACTTTTATACTTTAAAAATATATTTATTTATTGAACCCTTAAATAAAAATTAAAACTTTAATTTCAATTTTATTTTAGACTTTTTTTACACCTCTTATTACTTCCTATTAAGGTTATATGCATATGTACTAATTACTCTAGTGAGTTAAGAATGGAGAAGGTTGAATTTAGAGGATATGTACCCACTTTTGCAGGTAGGGAGATTGCAAAACCATTTAAGGAAAATCAACCGCAGTACACATGACTGTAATTTTAAATACAACTAATTTGAATCCCCTTAATATAACTTAAACTTTAGCATTCGGTCTCCAATACATTTATTTTATTTAAATAGCTGGATATTTTTTCCACCCATGAAAAAATAATTGATTATTTTTAACAGGCAAATAATTTCATCTTACAGCACTGATCGTAGTGTGATAAGCACGGCAAAGACAATAAACTCGCACGACACAGGTCAGAGAGAGAAATTAAGATATCAAAAATGTTAGTAGACCACTAGGTTTGTAAAGTAACAACACTAGTGCGTTTCCGGTTGCTACGAAATTTAATTTGTCATGTGTTAAATATTTAAGTACGTAAGTGGTAAGTCCCAACTAGCAAGTAAGTTTTAGATAAATATATCCTTAAACAACACACAAGGTAAATATCTGGAAAGTGAATCCCATTTCGAATACCCCACACAAAGGGGGGTCAATTATAGAATTGTGTGCCCATCAATATCAGCACACAAGGTGTGACTAAATCTGGTTATTTGAACCCCTTTCCATTTTTTCTCTCTCCACTTTCAAGGATACCCGCTATTGTATTGTTAGTCATTATTAGTCCGCCTTAGTCATAATTTTGTGCCCGGGTGAGTTGTCATGTTAACTTTTCTCTTCTATAAATTAATTTTGGTCAAGGAGAAAAATAAATGGATGTCCATCACGGTGCTCTTATTAAAAATTGATAATCAGATCTTCGGGCTAGCTATACATAGCTATAGATTAGACGAATACTGATAGCTCATTGATAAGAGCATTGGTATAAATGTCATAGGTTCGATTACCGTGTCATTGTGTCATTTTTAAATTTAAATATGTTATCATGTAGATAAATACAAACGAATCAAATCCAAAATAAGGTTATTTAAAAAAATCAAACAAACTTTCAATTCTTAATAATTATGGTTTTAACTAGTCATTTTATAATAAATAGACCACTAAACATTATAATTTTGATCCTCCCTTATTTTGTGTTTTGGGCTGTACATATTTACTCTCTCATTTTCTTTACTTTTTCTATTTATCTTTACGATTCATTCGTATCTAAAAGAAGTTAGCTTATGGCAATAGGAATAATTCAGGAATTATTTCAACTGTAGCTAATATTAACACTTCCCACCACTTTTCGCAGCAACTGTGGGGGCGGGGGAGGATGGGTATATCTCTCTTCTCACTCCCTTATAACCGAACACGCAACTTCCTCCCCCAAGGCCCTCTTCCTACGACGCGGAACCACAAGTCTTGAGAATGTTTCTTTATTTACAGTGAGTTGTTGACATTTTAGGAAATACATCAACTCTGTTGGGAACGAAGTAAATTGAATACAGGGTTGTGTTTTTTAGACAGCTTGGAGTGACACATTTCATGCAGAGCCCGATCCATAGGACGGTATTTTTATTTGAATCGTTAAACATCAAGTTGCTGTGAACTTGAAATTTTTTTTATTTTTTTATTTTTGTATTACCTTTTATGATCCTTACCTCATTCCCCTAAACACCCGCACCCCTTCCGACCAAGTAGACATTTAACCTGCCCCTTCTTCACTCTAACCTGTGTTACGTAACTATTCACGTCAAGTGTGAATGTCTTTATTTCATAGGGAAACTTTTCTAACACTAAAAGAGGGTCTCAGATATAAATTATACTCATAATCCCTTCAACGTACATATTATGAAGTTATCTATAAATATGTTAACTAACGGGGAAAACATGGATAGTATTATTATTTTGTCCATATTAGAGCTAGTAGTTTAGCTATTAATCTGTGTTATGTAACACTATGATGCACCCATCCCCTCTATGTAACACTATGTAGACATTAAAGGTACCACACATGTAACACCATGTATACATTATAACTCTTCACATGTAACATCAAGTAGATATTAGAGCTACCACCATGTAACACCATGTAGACATTAGAGCTCCCCGATGAACCACCATGCAGACATTAGAGCTCCCATTGTAACACCATGTAGACACTAGAGCTCCAATTTTAACACCATGTAGACATTAGAGCTTCCAATGTAACACCATGTAGACATTAGAGCTCCCAATGTAACACCATGTAGACATTAGAGCTCCAATTTTAACACCATGTAGACATTAGAGCTCCCAATGTAACACCATGTAGACATCAGATGTAACACCATGTATACATTATAACTCTTCACATGTAACATCAAGTAGATATTAGAGCTACCACCATGTAACACCATGTAGACATTAGAGCTCCCCGATGAACCACCATGCAGACATTAGAGCTCCCATTGTAATACCATGTAGACATTAGAGCTCCAATTTTAACACCATGTAGACATTAGAGCTCCCAATGTAACACCATGTAGACATTAGAGCTCCCAATGTAACACCATGTAGACATTAGAGCTTCCAATGTAACACCATGTAGACTTTAGCGCTCCCCCTCTAAACCCCATGTAACACTATGCAGACTTTAGAGCTCCCAATGTAGCATTATGTAGACATTAGAGCTCCCAATGTAACACCATTTAGACATTAGAGCTCCACTGCACCCTATTTCAACACCATTACGCGCTTTATGGGTAATCCCTTAACTCCTATAAAGGCATGGATACTATATAAAAAATCTTGTAATACATTATGTTGTGTAAGGATCCTGTATTGTTTTTCGTAATATAGATAAGTACACTACTATATTTAAAAGTAAAAATGCGATTTGAAATGTGTAGGCCTACAGTTTAATAGATAAAATAAAGATAGCTTAAAAAAAATTTTTTTTGCCCCCAATCTGCCTTTCAACCCATCCGGGATATCTGAATTTAACTACCCTTTTGGGGTAGTGATAAGTAAGCTAGGCTTTAAAGGAAATGTACCTGAATTTGCGTTGAGCGAGAGTGGGAAACTATATTAGAAAGTTTCCCTTGGTACCACCTACCGGAATTTGTATCCCGACTCTTCTCCCATCTCCGGAAAACCAGACTAGTGTGAGCTTTGCATTTAGTCTGCGCACCCACCAATGATGGTCTCAAAGGCTTCTTTAAGATCTAAGTATTCTCAGCAAATTTTGAATTTGAAAAATTATCATATTCTAACTGCAATTCTATATTAAAACATATATTTATTTTTTCATATTGAGTAATTAGACTATGGCGTGCATAGAAAAAATGAAACATTAATTAATATTGAGCCTCATATTGAATAAATAAAATCTTCATCAGTGTCTTCATGACATAAGACGTTACTTTTGCAATATAATGGATTACTGGTGACGGGGAGGTCAGGGTTCGATTCATGGCCAGTTATACTGGGGGTAGTCTACCCTAGAGAGCTTCCCTCTATAATTCCACGCAAATGTGGGCACATTTCTTCGTCTAAAACCTATATTCTACTTTACTCTTCCTTAATCATTAATTTAAATAAGTATAAAGCCGCGACTGCAAATAAAACGTGGTGCACACTTAAACAATATATTTACGGACACATAATTTGAGATTGTAGGAACATATTCCTTGAAGATGCGAGATGGTAGCCCATCGGTGGCCGAATGGCCTAAAAATAAGTCACACTCGCAATATATTGGACTGCTGATGGTTGGGAGATTGGGGCTAGAATTTCGATCGGATGTACTGAGGGTGGATTTTCCTAAATATTCACCCACCCATATTCCTACGAAAATTCGGGTACATTCCTTCTAAATTTAGCCTTCTTGTTCCTATACAGAGGATACAGTGCATAAAAATGTAGGTCGGAAAATAACACTATTGTTCATCCCGTTCTTATAAAATGTGTACCCCATAATAATAGGAAAGTTTCGGTGACCTCATCACATACTTAAGGTAGGAGTGTAGAATACATGAGAAAAAGAACATGGTTTTTGTAGTTTTTATATCAAAACATTTTTTTGTCAAAATTAATAAAAAAATTCTCCAGTAGAAACACAGAATTTAATCTTCTTCAGATGTTAATATCATCAGATGTTGAATATTTGTCAAGTTTGTCCTGGAATTTAATGGTATCTTTTTCTCTTCATTTAAAAAGTTTCTCATCTAATACCGCTATACTCATGACAGATATTCAACAATTATTGTTGATATCACAATGTAAAGAAAATTAAATTCTATGTTTAAACTGGGCAATAATTTATTTATTTTAACAAAAAAAAAAGTTTTTTATAAGTACTGCAAAAAAGACTGGCCTTTTCCACCACCTTAATAACTGAAAGGTTTTATGAAAAAGTTCCGAGAAGGACTACTGTTGAATAAATTTACCTAAGATTACATTGCATCTTTCAACAAAATGAAGGGTGTAATCGACACCTCTCCCCCCATATATGATGTTTTAAATCTGTATCAATTTTACAAATATCCTTATTAAATCCAGGTTGTAGCAATATGATTCCAATATAATGTAAGTCTAACTGAGAATCTACTTTAAGGAATTGTTTCCGTGGCTTTGACTATGTGGCGATGTTGTAGATTGTAACAACAACAACTGTAGAACTCTCCATTAAGCTCATTATCCCTCAGCACGCAAACCATAAACTAATATACTTTGGCATAGGCCTCGGCCCTAAAGAGCACAAACCACCGTCAACAGTAATTATATCATACGCAGCAATTAGTTTTGTAGCAGTGGTAGAGAACGTAATGGCAGAAGAAAAATGGGGTAGGGTGGTTGGATAACTTTGACTAATGACTTTTTACTAGAAACTGAAAAAAATAGATATGCTTTTGTTTCTTATGAGTAGAGGAAATGTGGATTTAACAGTAGAATCAACTTTATAAACTCTTTTTTTGTTGTTGACTAAGCTTTTTTAAATGTCTAACTCGCAAGTTAGCATAATTTCATGTAACTGCAATTTATGCATAGAGGCAAGTAATTAACAATAGCGTGTAAATTATAAGGTGACTATTTCATTTGCTAAATAATACATAGAAATTGAGTACACAATATTATAATATTTTTTTCTGAGAAGACTAAAAGTTTGTCCGACACCGTAGCTCAGTCGGTAATGTTTCGTTCTACTAAACTAAATGTCTAGGGTTTGATTTCCCTGCATGGCCAAAAAGTTGGTCCTTGGTGACATATGTGTTTCTCCCCTTCACATTGATAAATTATTGGCAGGGGGCTGGATGTTGCTTCTGTTCTAGATTTGTTAGTTGTGTGCTGATATAATCAGTTGGTTCAGAAAGTACATGTCAAACACCTTAAATAAATATAAAAGAATAGAGCTATTATATATATAAGTTTAAAAAAATTACGAGTAATAGACAGAATAAAAAAATACCATCTTTTAAACAGCTCAAAACTTAAATGAAATAGCAGTTATTCGAATTTATTACTCATTAAATACAAACTAATTAACTTTATTTTTCCAAAACTGTATTTATTTAACGTGGAACCCCACAATGTCTGTACTCATTACAAGTCAAAAACATGCAATACAATCTATAGCTTTTATGAAACAATGAGTAAGGAAATGAAAAAAAACCTAGTTTAATACTTTATATACTAAAAGAGTGCATTTTAAGTGCTATTAGTGAGTTCATTGTATAGTAATCATCAAAAGCGGGGTCTTCTATCCAGATCTAACCACTTTGCTAATATCGAACTCATATAAATCCTTTAATGGAGTTATTTAAATTTATATGTGTGTGAATATATATATATATATACATATAGCCAATATTGCTTTTAATCAATCTCTACTTTGATACTTTGAATATAAATTGCTATTTGGATCGGATTAGGATTATAATTTGAATTTAAAATGAAATTATTTTATTAAAATACGAGAGACAAGTCGCTGTCCAGTACTTGTTTGAATTTCAAATATATATTTTTTGTATTACTTTTCTTTCCATTCCTTTTCTTCCCCCTGTCTTCCCATCCTCCAATCATATAAGAGTTGATTAAATCAATAATTAACTGAAGACCAAAATTCTAACTTGTGGCTTTGATAAGATGGTAGAAGTTTCATTTGATTGGATATGTGCGGTCTGTCGAGCATTTTCACTAAGCTAAGAAATTAGATAGAAGGGGAAGAATTAAAAAAAAAGTGTCACATTAATTTTGATGAAAAAAAAGAGTTTTTGATGAAAAATGAGTGAGAGCTTGAAAATAAGGGATCGTTGGGGGGATTGTAATCTCTAGAAATTTTTTAATAGATACGGCAACAGGGAGACAGTTTCATTCCCTCAACGGTGGGTTCTTATTCTCATAGCTGGATGTACCTATCCGAGACCACCATTTTGTTTTAAGTTGGGATTTTAGTTTTTTGATCTAGTTCTATTTTGACTGATTTGTTGTTTCACGGAAAGTTTCTTTATCTTTTTTATTTTCAAGCTTCACATCTTACAAGACATCAAGTCCACACATATTTACACCAATGGAGTATGGATTAGGGAGGCACAATTAATAGGAAGTGTAGCCTCATTTGCATAAAGGAAACTTGGGAAGCCATTGAAAAATACAAATAAAGATGCCAACTAAGATTTGAACCCAGACCTTTCCGTTGGTATAGTAAAATCATTCAATACAAGACTGATGGATTATTGCGCATTTCCACGGGTGCGGGTTACAAGTAGTCCTCACGTACCGATATTACACGTGCTATGAACATCTTTAATATTTTATAGGCACTGAAGAAAAGCTTTATATTAATTTAACAAAATACAAAATGGGGTTCCACTCTCCTTCCACGCAAACGTGGTTGTACTTCCTCTGAATTAAGAATTCTTAATCCCTAACCCATTAATGTAATTAGTACATAGGCGTATAACCTCAACAGGTCGTGAGATGCAGTGCTAAAAAAATAGAACAGCATATGTAGTCTACCTATAACCATTCAACGTTCACGTCAAAAGTAATAAATTATTTGTAGTAAAACGAAGCCAAATAGAAATACTTAAGGTGGGGGTGTAGGGTATGCAACAAAAGGTCCCAGTTTTTGCAGTTTTTACAGCAAAACTTTTTTTGACCAGAATAAATAAATAATTTTTCAAGAAGAACCATAGAAAGTTTAATTTTCTACACATGGGGATATCAACAGTTCTTGAATATCCTTCATGAAGAAAGCAGCATTATATGAGAAACTTTTTAATAAAGAGAAAAAGTTGTCACAAAATTACAGAACACCCTTGATAGATATTCATCAATTGTTGATATCACCTTGTGAAGAAAATTAAGCTCTATTTTTCTGTTCTAGTGATATTTTATTTATTTTGACGAACAATTTTTTTATATAGTCTATATAAACTGCAGAAACACCGACCTTTTTTTAGCGTTCCCTACACTTCGATCTCGAGTATTTTAAACGTGGCACTAAATACCACAAGTTTCCTCTAAGGATGTAGTTGTACTCCTAAAAAACTAGACCTGACTCTAACAATTTGAAGTTTATGCCTAAATTCCTTCAATTCCTTCTGATCGTATGTTAATAATAAATTGTTAACGTTACTGTGCTAATGAAAAAATAATTATAAAATCTATTATCAGATGTTAGCTTCGTTAATTTAAAGAAGCTATGTTTTTAATCTCACATATAAAGAAAGTATTACAGTCGTAAAATTTGAACCCTCTAGTTTATGACGTATCTTGAAGTTTTATGTTCGCCCAAATACAAATAAAAATGAGCAATTTCCGTCCGCATCTATACCTGCCCCAACAGACGAAGATGTTTGATAGTTATTAACTATAGGGTCATGTCTCTAGGTGGTCATTATTATTATTATTATTATTATTATTCTAGGTCCAAAATTAAGTATAGTCTTACATAGGCTCCATATATTTGGTGTGTGATGTGCATGATCCCACTATATTCTATTTATTTATCTCTAGAAAAAATTATTTTATGTTAGTTTACCGATTAATTTTAATTTTTTAAATGAGTATTTCCAAAAATTACACAAACATTTTGTCCAAAATGGATATTTGGGGAGTGGTATGATAAATAAGTAAAATTACACTCAATTGTTTTTGATGAACAATACATTTACGCATAGTCTAATCACAACATATTTTTTGAAAAATTGTGTACCTAGCTCTCAAGTACTGTGTGAGAAAGTCTGTACGAATGCGTTTTACTTTTTTTTCTGCTATCCGTTCGCTGCTAATATTGGTACCGGCAACTCACTTTTTAAAATCTGTTGTGATATGCAAATACGAGAACTAAATTGTAATCATGGCTTATATAGGGTCTGCTGGGGTCGAAGGCACTTCTTGGATTAGCGTGAGCCTATGAAAATTTGATATGTTAGTCTGTATGCATAAGCTAGACTATTTATTTAAAAAGTATAGGGGAAAATTGGGTAAAGTCCAATTCTAGCTCAAATTGAGTTAGTGCTTCCATCTGTTGGACAATCGTGAAACCATTCTAATGAACTTTATATTAAGGTTATCAGAGGTCTCCGTCATATTTAAATTTATTAAAAAAATATTTGTTGAAGTATGTTTTCTATAAACTACCCAAAGTAAAATTTCCTAAGAAACTCAAACATGATTTTGTTAATCATAATAAACACTCATATATAAATTTGAAACAAAGTTGTTTAAACTATTTACAAACAATTTCAAAATTTAAGAAATAGCTCTGTCCACTATCACTAATTTAAAGGTCAATGTAGAATAAAATATCGAAAAGATTCACGATTACAAAAAATTATCTCTTTATGTGAAAGTAAAACTATAGAAACCTGACTGGTGACCTAGTGGTCTAGGGGTAAGGTTTCGGACTTCAGTACTGGGGTCCAGGGTTCAATTCTTGGTCCCAGCAATGATTTGTCTGATTGCCAAATCCTTCCTTCGCCTCTGACGAGACGTGTATTAATAACAACTTGTGAATGTGTGGAATGACAGGCCTCCACCCTGTACTGTATGTCCTCCATTTCATCTCACAATCACTCTATCATTACACATTAGCATAAATGCGTGTAAACTGGACGGGTAGTAGGACGTGGTGCTAATAATAATAATAATAATAATAATAATAATATAAATTTGGTAAGTTTTAGTATCTACTATTTGAAAATAAATATTTTTTATTCCTATATGATAGGAAATTGTTTGATTTTCTAAAATCCTATGAAGTAATACTTATCCTTTTAAAGCTCGTCATTTTGACTAATACCAGATTGAGCCTCACTCAGTACACTATGCAAATATTTCAAGGCAAAGCTTTGGTGATGGTTATCAATGACTGATTTGTAAATGGCAGGTTGTGTTAAATAATTCACCCCACCAACGTAAAAATACATCACTCGTTTATCTCAACCCCCCCCACCCTCCCACCTCCTCACCCTCCTGTTTCAAGCCCCCTTTCCTGACGTTTTGCCCTATGCACCCATAATTTACACACACATTTTATTTCAGTAGGAACTCTCATTTGCCATCAACATGGAAACCATCCTTAAGGCAAGGTTCATACTGTACCTTATTAATGAGATTGTATATAATTAATTATCCACATCACAGAGTTGTCCCCTTCCTCCGATGAAATCTCATGTAATTCTCCCTTCACTTTTTGCTCCCCCAAAAAAACAATCCCTAACGTCATATCACACAGGCTCGTCCCAATGTTACCTCTCACAAACCTACAAAACTGACCGTGCGAATAATTGATGGTCATGTCCACAGAACATCGGCATGGTATTTTTCACTTTCCCTTGCCCCCCTCCTCCTTTCCTTCACTTCACTTTCACAGACAAACCTTTACCACCTTGCTTTTTGAAGGGGAGGAAAGGGGAGGTGGAGATACCACCACAGGAAATGTTAACCACTTTTCATTCGTGCTGCGGTTTCCTACGAATGCGTTAAAATAAAAAAATAAATAAAAAATGATAGGACACTTTATGGGGGTGGACGGTGGAAACAAGACCTAAAAAAAAGCATTCTTGTATGTGTGTGTCTCCTCCATCATTTCCCCTATAACCCCCCGCCCCTCCCCCCCCCCGCATCTATTTCTAACACACACCCGTCTCTGAGCCGCAGGCTGGAATGAATGTTGGGGGTGTTTGTGACCACATCTATCACGCTCGGAGATCACCGCGCCTAACCGGGCTGTACAGGATTGACAGGCGCCGTCAAAAGAACTGCGCCTCACGGTGGCCTCTGTATGGTAATCACCCCCCTCCAGTATTTGCCGAGGAGAGTCGTTAGGGGCGCTTCTGTCGCTGTCTCCTAAATTTATGATGGTCATCTTGGGTCGACATAACTTATTCATGAGTGTCTTTCTTTCTCTCTCGTCTTCTTTAATGGCCAAACATAAATTAACTAGTTTAAGCATAACACTAGTTATTTACACATTATATAAATGGGAAATGTTGACCTCACATGTTAAGGTCCAAAATCCGTGTCAGGTATAATTCCAGAATAGCTGATATAGGCCTACCTATATAAGACCTGAAATGGCTGCACCATGCACCACGTTATAGATTTAGTTCAAATATTAGAAGAATACAGTGTCACGCGAATAATGAATATGTACAAGTTTCAGGCTTCTATCTTTTTTAAAAGTGACTGAAAAAGTGTTCAGCAGATTTGATTACAGAGTCATTGAACCAAGAATATTATCAAATACCTAACAATTTAATTTTATAAGCATTTTTATGCTTTAATATATCAAACTCAGGAAACCCCTGACGCAAGCATTTATTTATATTGAAATAGCCTACATATTTGTGTAGACATCTTACTTTCTCATGTAAAGGGAGTATTGTAATCTTGAAAAGGTATATAAAAATATAAAAGTCAGGGTTCATTCTGTTACATAAAACAGCATAGGGATACCGGTAAGTATAGTCAGATTCAGTTAGGAAGGAATTATATGACAGTTTAAAAATTTACTGAAAACATTTTAACGTATTCATACGTTTAAGTCATGTGATTTGCACCAGTCACTTTTGGTATATACAACCAATTCCTACGAAACAACGATAATAATGTAGGAAAAGATTATTAATATGGATTGTAAATATATGTATGTACTTTTTATAGCGGTCCTTCAATGAAAATTGGTTTATGCCCTTCCATGATATACAATTATTTACACTCATAGGGTAGGGATAGATAATATATAACTGATTGTTTGAGGTCCCACGTTTGCGTGGAGTGAGAGTTGGGAACCAATTTAAGATTACAAGGGAAAAAGGAGGAAAGTAACTTTAAAAACAATTTCCAGGACATTATCTTTTATATCTCAAACGACAAAAAGACTCCACCAAATACTATTATTTTTTTAAGTATATTAAAATAAGACAAACTTTTTTTAAACTTTGTTCTAAAGTAGGCCCTATATAGGAAAGGTTCAATAATTGCCTAACATATGGCAATCTGAGTTAAAATTAAACTTTCCCCTTTTTTCACTCCACCCCTTCAACTAGAAAACCAGAACAAAACACCCGAACGGGATTCGAACCCCAACATCTACTTCATTGGTAAACCAAACCAGATATGACAAATAAGAATTAATGCTAATTGTAATTTACATTAAAAACATTTTTTCGCCGTTACGTTCAAATGTGTGGCTATTTTTTTAAAATCCACATCATAAGATCAGTCCGGACCATTTACAATGCATAAAGTGCCCTTCCACACGGGTCACTTTCATGACATAGTGTGTCTCCACATCGATACATGTTAGTAAATGGAACCTTTCACCCAAGGCGGGCCACAAATTCTGTGTCTGGTAGTTTCTATTCTCTCGCCACAGATTCTGTGTCTGGTAGTTTCCATTCGCTCGCCACATATTCTGTGTCTGGTAGTTTCCATTCTCTCGCCACAGATTCTGTGTCTGGTAGTTTCCATTCCCGCACCACAGATTCTGTGCCTGGTAGTTTCCATTCTCTCACCACAGATTCTGTATCTGGTAGTTTCTATTCTCTCGCCACAGATTCTGTGTCTGGTAGTTTCCATTC
>CABFVX010000061.1:525031-568852 GCA_902151425.1 Timema shepardi
CAGTGATAACAAACATTTAACTGAAATATGTGCAAGTAATTTACTGGTGTAATATAAATAAACCGTGTGTGAAATAACAGCCAACAACATTTCTCTTTCTTTAATAATATTTATACCGATTTAATTAGTGCTCGAACACGGGGCTATAGACAGCTGATTAGACGGTATCTTTTCCGTACAGTGATGATAGGCGCTCGATCACGGAGCTTTATACAACCTAAAAAAACATCACATCATCATTTATCAGGGAATTAATCCGTTGTGTATCAATCGACGCCCGAAGCGGGGTGATTGATCACATAGTTTTTATTATTGACGCCCAAAGAGCGGCGCATTTATCCGATAGTATTACATAGTTTCTATTCTCTCGCCATAGATACTGTGTCTGGTAGTTTCCATTCTCTCACCACAGATTCTGTATTTGGTAGTTTCTATTCTCTCGCCACAGTTTATGTGTCTGGTAGTTTACATTCGCGTGCCACAGATTCTGTGTCTGGTAGTTTCTATTCTCTCGCCACAGATTCTGTGTCTGGTAGTTTCTATTCTATCGCCACAGATTCTGTGTCTGGTAGTTTCTATTCTATCGCCACAGATTCTGTGTCTGGTAGTTTCCATTCTCTCGCCACAGTTTCTGTGTCTGATAGTTTCCATTCGCTCGCCACAGATTCTGTGTTTGAGGAACAGAAAACACCGGCAGTTGAACGATACCTCTCACACGAGACACAGTTTGTGACGATTCACTGGTGTTTAAATGGTCCTAGTCTTTGATACGGGTAAGTTCATCTGTGCACTACAAGAACGTCCTACCTATGCGTTATCATTCTTCCGTAAGGGTTCCTCAATGTGTTTTTAAAAATGTCTCAAAAGTTTTTTCTGGCATCCTGAAATAATTGAATTTTTTTTGTTTTTCTTGCCTGAGGTATCCATACAATGTATAGAAAGCACCCTTAAGATAACCTTTAAATGTTTAATAGGTGCACTCAATTCTTTTTAAGTCTTTTCTTATTTTGCTTTAGCAGCAACAATATCACTCAGGCTTCCTCGGCATCCATCGTAGTAATGAATTAACCGAGTGACTTTTGCGTGTGGCTGCTCGTGGGAAAGGCTGACGTGTTGTGGTATCACACTGTGGTATATGTCTTCGAAGCGGCCTGTGTGAAAGGGCATGAAGGTTGACTTTTGTGGTGCCACGCTGTGTCTTAGAAGCGGCCCGTGTGAAAGGGCACGTAATTACTCTGGCAGGGTTAAGTTGAGAAAGGTAACATATACATGCGTGGAGAGAGCCTGGGAAATCGGTTAATAGGAAAGAAAAAACTCAGAACACTTGGTAGGGATTTAATCCATGGACTCCCCTTCAACGTCAATAAAGTAAATGGAGATACGATAAAGGCCCTTTATGCTCCAGGCCTAAGTGTATTGGGCCCGCCGATCCCTTGTCAAATTACTTTAGAATTAGGTGTACCCCATCCCGGCTAGACTACGCTTAAACTGGGCTAGGTAACATAATTATAAGTGTATCCTTGTCAGAGGGGAAGGATTACGAGAAGCCCCGGATCTAATAGGACGGCCGCGTCACAACACAGGTCTTATTTGTCTAAACGCGGGGAAGTGTTCCTTCCTTCACGCGACGTAAATGAGATAACTGCGTTGCATAGGAACCAAGAACTAAGTATTTACCAAGATTACAACAGAGTGTATCACTGGTGACGATAAGGTTTGGATTTGAGTCCTGGTCGGGTGTATTGAGGTTGGTTTTATAATAAATGGTTTCCCTTTCTTTTACTGCGAAACGTGAATAAACGTTTTTCTCTTAACTTTCTATATCTCGAGGTCAGTAGTGAAAGTATGTGGATAGTTATAATACTTAGCACCACATCTTACTATCCGTTCGGGTTAAACGCTTAACTACTAATTACACTTATGGGTTAGGAATTGGGAAGGATGGTTATAGAAGAAGTGAAACCACATTTGCGTGGAGGTAGAGTGTAAAACCATTTAGGAAAAACCACCCCTAGTTCACCAGAGCGAGATTCGAACCTCAATCTTCCGGTCCTCGGCAGTCTAGCACAACACGAAACTTGCGTGTTAGTTAAATTAATTATCGAGGCGGGTGTATGCGGATAGTTGAACGGATTGTTAGATTCAGTGAACACACAATAAACAGTGAAATAGAAAGCACTGTATTAATTCGTATTTTTTAATTTGAATTCTTTAACGCATCTTTCTTAAACGAGTGATCATACACATGAATTATAAACTAAATTAATTCTAGAAAAACACAACACCCAGTACCCCGGTAATCAATTCATCACTGTAAAAGGGGAAATCCACATTTAAATAATTATATATATATATATATAGATAGATAGATAGATAGATAGATAGGCTACGCTTGGAGTCGAAAAAAGCACCATTAAATCGATTAGTAGATACTTCTAACAAAAATATGTGTGTAATGTAGTTAAGTCGTAACTTTTTATTTAATAAGACATGAATGTCTGGCACATAACCATTTACTGTAAAGGAAATTCTACGTCACAATTGCTGTTTTTATCACCGCATACTGCTATCTGTTCAGGTTTCACAAATATATATGATAGTTAATCTAATGGGGTAGTTATGTGAGAGAAAAATTTCTAGAGTTAATCCATCGATACTTACGTGGAAGGAGAGTGGTAAACCATTTTCAGGAAAAACCACCCACAGTAGACCCGACTGGGATTTGTACTCTCAATCTCTCCATCATCAGCATGCCAACTTAACATGAGAGCTATGCCCTATACCAGTGTTTCTTAAACTGTGGTACGTATAGTTATTCCTGGTGGTACGCTGTGAGAGGCCAAGCAAAATTAAATTGGAAAAAAGATTAGGCCTCATAAAAATCTATAAATATATTACGACTAGTTTTAACCCAAAGAAGAAAATATTTAACCATTGGTTTGAAGGGTGGCAGCACTGATTCTAGCTCAAGACAGCCACGCAGTCTGTGTTAGTATATATGGTTGACTTGGTGGTCTAGGGGTAAGGTGTCGGACTTCTGTGTTGGGCGTCCGTGGTTCAATCCTCTGTCCAGCACAGATTTATCTGATTGCCAAACACTACCTTCACCTCTGACAAGACGTGTATTAATCACAACTTGTGAATGTGTGGAATGCCAGGCCTCCACCATGGTTTGGATCCCACGTTAAACTGTAGGTCCTCCATTTCATCTCACAATCACCCTACCATTACACATTAGCTTAAATGCGTACAACTCGAACGGGTAGTAAAACGCGGTGCTAATGATAATAATAATAATAATAATAATAATAATAATGATTATAATAATTACATCCCTGGGAACCATTAAACATGTAGCGAAATAATAAATATTCAGCATTATCTTGGTGATACTCCAAATTACGGAAATGTTTGGGGTGATACGTCACTAAAAAGGTTTCGGAACCGCTGCCTTGGACCGTTAGGCCACTCAATTATGTTACGACAACGTTCAACTGTTTGTCCCCGGATGTCAGTGGAACTCAAGATATCTAAGCTTATCTTGCTTTACATCTCAATCTCACGGAGCCACTCACAATTCTAGAGGTGTGGGCTTCTTTCCATACCAAAACTCTGAAGCGAGAGAGAGGGTATACTCAATTCACCGTAGGAATTTCTCTCTGAAAGGTCTCTTTACCTACCAATATTCTACTATATAATAGATTTCTGACAGGGAAAAAAGCCTTTCAAAAAATAATTCCTACGCTGAACAGACTTTAGATATAATATGTAGCTTTGTTAGGAAGAAGTAGTTCCATGTGCAATGAAACCGTCACTAACCTTCCCGCATAGAGCACCTTTTTGACATTGTCGACATAAACACCGTACTTAGCGAACTAATGGTCCCCCATCTTCTTACTACTTACCTTTATTTTTAGTTTTCTAGTCGATATTAATTGTACTATCAACATTTTAGTTGATAATATTTTTAATTTATTCCTTTCGGTTGTTTTTATTTTGTTTTTCCTGGGTCGACGGATTTTCCTTCAGTGACACAGATCCGTGGCACAGCTTCCTTAGTAGGGGAAGTAAATCCATCTGTCCCACGTCGATTGTGGCATGAAAAGATCCCTGGAAGATAAACAAAAGTACCTCACCCAGTAAAATTGGTAGGCACTTTCATTATCACCCATAGAAATTCCCGTGTGTGGATAATCAGTCGGTTCAGAAAATGCATGTTAAGTAACTCCAATAAACAGATAAATAAAATAATACTTTATTTTTATGATAATTTAGAAAATAAGAGAGAGGCTAGAATGTACAATATATATTTAACTTACCGACACTAGGTTTTAGAATTATTCTTTAACTGAGCCTACTCTTATTAAACTAAACAAAACTCACAGATGTAGCATCATCAATTTAATAAGAAATATTTAACGAAAGGAAAATAATAATTGGCCAATAAATTAATATTTATATAAAACTATAAGGCTTTCTTGTAGAGCTATAATTATTATATTTTATAGATTCATTCAATACAATATCCTGAAGTAGTTTTTTTTTGTAAACGTGTTTTTTATAAATTATCTTCAATTTAGACTATTTGGCCCAAGAAAACTGCCTGTTGAAGTCTTCTTGTCTAAATGTAGACTAAAAAAATTCATCGGTAGTACGTGTCTTTCTAGAATATAAAACAAGAAAAATATAGTTTTAAAAAGCAAGTCAAGGCTTTTTGGTTCAAATGGTCTAGTGAACGCGCAAAATTGCCAGAGGAAGACTGAAAGTGTTATTAGTGCATAAAAAAAGAGGCCTCATAAGGTGAAATGTTCATTTTCTTCTCTCTTAAGTGTAATAGCGTTTAGACTGCTTAGGTATTCTCAAGTTGAGATGCAAACTGCTTAGCAAAATAGATTCGAAATGTCCAAGTAAGCAACCACACCAAAAGCTCTGAACATAAATCAATATAATAACGCAGACAAACACCTGAGCCTTCTCATTTTTATACCATTTCCAATCGAGGCTGCTTCTTTAATAAATAGCAACACATCATTACTCATTTATCGAAAGAAGCAACTGGAGCTCTTCTAAAAATATCTCCTATTCTGGCTCGGAGCGTATTTTTTCCCCACCCCTCCCCTATTTGTTGATTTGGTAATCTAGTGGCACCTCCTTTTGGCCACCACCGAAGCCACAAGTTTTGGCGGCCTCAATAAATCGTTATTGATCCAGGTGCGATGGTGGTAGGAAACAGGAGATTAAAGGTGTCAGATTCTAGGGTGGCGAAGAGGTCTATGAATTATCATTTCGATGGGGAGGTATATTCTGGATAGAATTTATGGCGTAATATGAAATTTCGAAGTAATAATTTCCATAGCCTTTGCCAAGTAATAATACCATAGCACTCAAGAGAAGTTTAATTTTTCACCCTTAAATAGCCATTAGGAATTCAATCGATGATCATTATTTTCTTTGCATACGCTACTAATGTAAGAAGGGTATAACAACAGAGGAAATGTACCCGAATTGGCAGTGAGATATATATTGAAAACTATTTATGAAAAATCACCCTCAGTACAACCGGTAGTGATTAAATCCCGGCCATTTCCATTTTCATTACCAGAAAACCATTATAATGGACTTGACATTTAGACCACGTGTTCATCGGCAAGGGTATGAGTAATTTAAGTAACCATCCTCACATCTAAGTGGTTAGATTGGTCAAATATAAGGAACAACTTTTAAGGTATCTTGATTATATTTCATGTGGAGATGACATATATATATATAATATATATATACATACATATATATACACACATATATATATATATATATACATACGGCCCAATACTCAAATCCAAATAGTATTAAGGCTCAATGTTGATAGTGTAAACTTAGCGTCCTAAATTAAATCAGTTTTTAAGTATTGTGTCAACGTAATGAGTGTATAGATAATACAAGTTAAAAAAGGAAATTCAAAAGCTATTCTAGCGTCTAGATTAAATGAACAAAAATGAAAAAATTGTGTTTCACTTTGAAGTTAACTTTATTCTTGGTAAATATTTCATATTTTCGGATGGTTTGTTTTACTTCAAGCTTATAATATTAATTTTTATTTTCTACTGTATAAATTCAACACATTCTCTTCTCATAATCTAATATCATTAATTACTATCCATGTCTTGAGCTAGTTTTAACCAATCCACCTCATCAGACCCTATCTCTTTCAGGTCCGTTCTAATGTTATGCTCCTACCTGCGTCTAGGTCTACCCACCAGTCTCTTTACAGTAGGTTTACCAAACAGTACCTTGATGCGAATCTAGTTTTTCCATTAGTGTTGCATGTCCTGTACACTGTAACCTATGGGATTTAATTATCCTAACAATGTTTTTTATTAGTATAGGTTATGCAACTAATCATAATGAAAACTTCTCCACTCACCATTATATTCATCCATTTTGGGACCAAATAAATGTTCCTAAGAACTTTGTTTCATTAAATTATATCGTTTAACTTTGGCATTCTTACGAAATACGATAAATGTCTCGAACAAAGAACGTTTTCGTGTCGGTCATTTTAACAACGCCAAGCCACACCATCCGGAGTAAAACCTTCACGTCCCCCAAGACGTCACTTTACCAGCTCAGTAAATTAGAACGTTCCGCCCTTTCCAGCGGGGGAGACATGACATTAAAAATAGCACAAAGCAACTTGAACAAGTTTTTCTTTTCTAAAAACAAATTTATTTTCTATTTTATCCTTTCGGTTCTACTAAAAGCATTCCTTAAAGAAACAATTTTTTTTAGTATCATGTCTCTCTGCCCATTTTAACTATGCTCCCATGTACTAGTCACTCTAATGTGTTAGTAGGTACTAGCAAGGTTGAATTTATAGGAAGTGTACCCGCACTTGCATGGAGGGAGAGTAGAGAACAATTTAGGGAAAACTACCCTAATTACACCCAATCAGGATCTCCCCAGCATCGATAGTCTAGTCTAGTGCAAGAGTGACTCCTCAGACCATGCGGCCACCAAACGGGCCAACCATTGTTTTAACATCTAAATTCTTGCAATAGTATTTTATATTTTCATCCCCGTTCAGGCTATACGCATACATTAATTAATAAAGTTTAATAAGGATGAGAAAGGTATGATTTTTTATTTAGGAATTACAATCGCATTTGTGAGGTGGGAGCATGAGAAACCATTTATCAAAAAACACCCCCCATAAATTCAGTTGGTATTCTAACCCCAATATTTCATTCACTGGTGATACAGTCCAACAGGAGAGCGACGCGTCATACAATGCGATCACCGATGTGGATATTTCTTATGTTACATTTAATATACCTATAGCTCTTTGAATTATAGGTGATAACTATATCTATTCATAGAAGTAGGATCTCAGCTACATAGGTGCTCGTACTGTCTAAAAGGTCATTGTCGCAGTAGACTTGACGTTCTGTGACTTGAAGGTGGAGGATCAAATCCTTGCCAGCTGCATTGAAGGGCGTTTTTACACGTTTGATTTTACCATCCTGTATGAAAGCTCACTTGGCTGCACTTCCTCTAAACTATCTCTGTCATCCTCTTATCCCTTAGATAACCAGACCCGTCGCATATTGGTCAGTGCACCTGGCTACGGACCTAGGTTCATGAGCTCGATTCCCGGCTTGGTACCATGGATAGTTTTCTCGAAAAGGAAATCATCCCAACGGTCACAAGGGTTTGATTAGCTAGGCTCATATTAGGTATAGGATTTCCACTGGCTCCACATTTTCATGTTCACTGTCATCACATATTCTTACTGAGGTTATGACGTGTAGACAAACACCATAAGTGTACCTTGGGCAAAGCTCTGTGCAACCAGAAAAACTAAAATTCAACACACACACACACACAAGTGACCGACCTACATACTACAGGTGCGGTAAAAACAATTATAAGATCTATGGTGAGGAAAGGGATGTACAACGTGCTGAGGTTTGCTTGACGTCAAGTGGAGCTCACCTGAGTGACGATATTTTCAAAAAGAATGTGGTTTACTTTTATTTAACACTAGACCCCCTCCCCCCATTATTATTTTCAACACACATATTGAAGAATCATCATAGACTCTACCATAAAATATGAGTGACTATAGACATTTTTATGAGGAATAAATTAAATTTTCAAAATAAAATATAGCCTATTTTATTCGCTGATAATGTAGCTTTATATTGGTGAAAGAATTTTTAAAATATGTCCTGTAGTTTTTGAGTTTATCCATTACAAACAAAAAATCAAATCTTTCCTCTTTATAATATTAGTATAGATTTTAGAAAACATTCTAAAAGAGGTTGAAAATCTTTTATTTAGTAGGTGAATAATTACTTATTAATTAAAGTGTTAATTTTCAAGTTACTAATAGTCTAATTGTTTCGGCCCAACCCTATATTGCCTCTCCCAGACAAATATGTAATACGCTAAAAAAAACGTTTAATGAAGGCATCAATGACCATTACGTTAAACGTATTAGTAAAAAAACTTATTTTAGTATTGCCATAGCAAAGACATTTTAGAAATGCTAAAGAAATAAATGTAGCATAGCCAACAGTGACAATAAGTAATCATGTGTTTAAACATTCAATATTATATTATAGTATATTATATATATTAAAAATATACATTGGTGTAGGAGAGTTAAAATGTAATAGGAGTGTAGGTAGTTACCTGCAAGAAACTATAAATAGCCAGCCTGAGGATACTGTGTGACCGCACCTTGCAGGGGGAAGGACATCCTTTGTTCACAGGCATTGTCTGTATGGCCAGTTCTGGGTCACGTGATGTTGGTTGCAGGGCAATGCTTCACAATCAACGGTTTGTGAAACAGAAAGCATCTCTTGTGGCAATGTCATTTGGCTGAGAGCTGTTTTTGAGTACAAGTGTGTGTGTATGTCACCCTCAAACATAGTTTATAATATTATTACCAGAGCCCTGCTTTTATGGTGAATAAAAAGGCCCAATTTCGTTTTTAAACTTCCCAAAAGTGGTGAATAAGCGGTGAATTACAAAAATCCTATTTATTCGACGAAATTATCGAATCAAGACAAAAGCGTTAAAAAAGTGGTTTTTACCAAACTTTCGTGATTAATGTGACTTTGTTGGGTTAAAACTAGACTTCCAGGACAATGTTTGAAAAAGGCAAACTAAACATATTGAAGTGAAAACAAAAAATTACATTTTGTTTGGACAAAACGGTAAAAAACACTAGTCAGAAAAAAAATGTGCTGTCAACTTATTAAAAAAGTAAGATTTAGCGGCAGCTGGTCCGGGAAAAGTATGTACAAGTCACAAAGACAAAATATTACACAAAAATCATCTTGTTACTTCACAAAAATTGTGACTATATTTTTAAATTTCAATCTAGGCTAGAAAAATACAAAATAACTACTCAACAACACCAAACTGCAACATGCAGCTGGTAACAATGTTATCCACTTTAATTGTGCTTCTACGGTCTGTTACTACTAAACTATACCTAGAAAAATATCGTTCTGAATTTGCATTTGAAATCGGCAGCCACAACGCTTGCAAACACTTTGTTGCGAAGTCACTGAACATACTGTCTGTCTTCAGCCCTAGCAGCACATTCTCAATTTTTAAACTTTCGATGCCATCACTCTCTTCCATCAAAACTTTCAATTTTTATTTTTCAATATCCCAAAATATTAGCGCGAATGCCGAAAATCGCGACTAAATCGCGATTATCGCGGACATCATTTAAAATCGCGAATATCGCGCTAAAACGCCGATTTCGCGAATTATCGCGACAATTCTGAGCATATATTTGCAATCAGGGTAACCTGAAATGTGAACATCTGAAAGAAAAAATGCCATATCTAACATTCGCGAATTATCGCGAACTCCACAAACGCAGGGCTCTGCTAATGTGTAATGGTAGGGTTATTGTGAGATGAAATGGAGGACCTACAGTTTTACGTGGGATCCAAACCACGGTGGGAGGCCTGTCATTCCCCACATTCACAAGTCGTGATTAATACACGTCTTTTCAGAGGTGAAGGAAGGGTTTGGCAATCAGATAAATCTGTGCTGGCACCGAGGATTGAGCCGTGGACCCACAGCACAGAAGTCCGTTACCTTGAACTTAGACCACCAGACAACCTCTAGTTTTTCGCTGTAATTCACTGGTAGTGTTTTTCGTGTGTAAGTGTGAGTGAGTTTCACCCTGAAACCTTCTCGTCTAATCCAACAAAACAGAAGGGTCAAATAGAAACAAAAGAAAGCACTAACACAATCAGATTGAGTCGTTTGAATGCGTTGTTTTTCACCTGAGAACAGACAGCTGTAACTCAGAGCATGCAACTCGCCTATTTGCGGGAGTTATAGTTTGACCGTCGTCCTCATGCCCTCATCAAATAAACCTGATAGTATTTCCAAAATAAATAAATAAATAAATCACAAAATAAACAATAATAAATAAAAATCACAAACATATATCCTAAGGCTACTCTTAAAACGTGAAATACCCCCCCACCCCCACCAACACACACACACACATATATATATATAAATCATATATGATGGTATGAAGAAAAATTATGATATACGTACAATGACAACATTTTGAAGCTCAAATATTGGTGTATAAGTTTTATATAAAAGATCCTAACATGGTTAATGTATATCTCTCTAAACATTAGTAAGTTTACTTAAAAACATTAAACAAATATAATTTTTAAATCAGTTCTCATGACCTTTATTGGCCAACATTGCATGCTAAGGCTCATAATAATAATAATGACTCAACTTACAAATAACTGAGAATATTTCAAATAGTCAAATATATATAAATAATAGTTTCTACCTGGTCGGATTCTAAATAGCACCGTAAGTAATATAGGCTTTTATCATCAGTCATCGTCAAGAATAAAATAGCTTTAATTCGTTTTTATTTCAAGTAACCAACTTGCACAGTAAATACATATTTAAGAAAGAACAAGATTATTTGCAATACTAATTTAAATTTTAAATTACTCTAGTTTTCCTAATAGCTTAAAATACAGAATTAAATTAACAACACGTAATATTATTAGACAAACAGATTTATCCAATCTATTTACACAATTAACTATCCATCTGTCTCCCAGACATAATAGTGATATTCGATATGTATCGAACTGGGTCATAGTCACTAACTTCAATATTGTGGTCTATGAACCACCTCGAAACATTATCCATGATTAAATTTAATTTCAATCTCTGATATATTAATATAACAATACCAAAGAAAATAATAGGCTGAAAAGTTAAATTTTGAAAATGTTAGATAAAAATCATTTAAACCGAAAATTAAGTTTTTCTTACATTTTAAATCGTGTAGCAAATGCTAAGAATTGCTAAATCCAAAGTCAAGTCCAAGAGTGCCAGTCATGTTGCCATACCGACGTTATATATACTTGAAAACCCAGAGAAATATGGAAGGCAAGGAAGAAGGTGGGGGGAACATATTTGGATCACTAAAGGAGGGAATACGCAGCTGTAAGGACAAACTCCAAGGCACTAGAATAGTCGCCTATGGATTGGAACTAGAATTACTTCCTTTCTTAAACTCTTTGGAAGAGGCCAATGTCTCGCGACCTCTAGCGGTCACTTCTCGAACTTGGGTGGGTTATATCAGTTCGTGACAAGTCATGGTCTTGCTCAGATGTGTTTTTGTGTATTTGTTGTGTCGCTGAACCGTATCCGTGAGGTGAGGGAACGGCAAAATGGGGTAAGTAGTTCATTCCCCTTCGTCTTTATATTTCTTTAATTGTAGCAAATGTTATAACCCGCATGTATATATTTGTAATAATAAATGAATAAAAGTGTTTGTACTGGCTAAAGTGTGACCAAGTTTACTCCCACTTTGTAAAATTATATCTAGAAATAGTAGATTGACTTATTAATACATGAAATTAGATTTACAGACCATTCTGTTTAATAAGATTCATCCAATGAAGTTCCAAAGATAGTGCTCAGTTTTTTCCCCCAATCCTTAGATTCAGTCTTCTCAACTGAGGCGTTAGAAATTATTATTATAATTATTAGCACCACGCATTACTACCCGTTCGAGTTATACGCAGGAGGCGTTAGAAAGAATGAGCACTGATCAAGGAAACACAGGTTCATTTAATGTTTTAGAGGATTGAAATAATTTTCTAATTTGTGTGTGTGTGTGTGTTTTTAATCGTAAGCTGTTATTAAAATTATAAAACCCACTGTAAAGGCTTGATATTATGCAGAGGGTGCTATGTAATAAGTCAAGCTAGTTTATAAGTCGGGAAGTGCATTATAAATATGTTATAGAGATATTACAATTAATGTTTTATTAATATTCTGTCAATAATATACAGTTTAAAAAAATTGAGATGTTATTTGATTTAAATATTATAATCCAACGGAACATGATATATAATGAGATGGTAAAAATTTAATAAAATGCAAGTGCATGAGATTAGAGAGTAAATATAAAATCACACCATCGTATCGGATATAAGAACAGAGCTATACTCGGAGAGGACACGCCACTTCTCATATTTTTAAACGAAAACGAAGCCGACTTTAAATCAACCCGTGTTTTTTGTATCCTATCAGAGGGTTAGGTTATGGGGGGATTGGATGAAATAGATCCATCTTCTTGTCTGTATCACGTCCCATCCTGCCAAAAATTATCTCCAAAATCATCATGTCCTCGAGCGAAAGATATTACATTTGATTCTAGTGCAATCAAGTTATCATAGGAAGGGCCTTTTAGAAAATACAAACATGTTTTTTTCTGCAAAATTTAGAACATTTTAGGATTTTATCAGTGTTAGCTTAAAGTTATTGATAATTGATACTATCTTAAGATATGTATAGATGTCAGATTAGGTTCTCCCTATGAAACTTTAACCGTATGAAGGAACTTTTATAAAATGCGAACTTTTTTTTTAGCTTTCAAAATTTAACTTTATTTTGAGTATTATTTTAAAGGTATTGATATTATATTTGAAAAGCGACAGTGTTTCACAGGAATTGACGTATATATATTCATGAAAGTGGTTTTAGTAACTTTTTTTAACTCTTAAAACATTTCTTAATATCTAAATTGAACTGTAACTTTTATATATATATATATATATATATATATATGAGGTATTTAAAACGTGCACTTTCTGAACCAACTTATTATATCAGCACAAGACTTGAAAACTAGCTTAAATCTACAGGAGACACACCAACTATTCCCCAGCTTCATCACTATGGAAGCAAGAGCCCGCATTTCACCGACTATACATTTTTCGGCCATGACGGGAATAAAAATTGGCTGGGACCCTTCGATAAATAATCAGACACGTACTGGTTTCTGTGAATAATACATTTATTTCTTACCCCCCTCCCCCCGACCCGTAATTTTTGTGTCAGCCTACTGTAGTGGGATAAAGAAAGTAGGAAACCAAGGTAACAAAAATACCAGTACATTTGTCTATGATTAAAACCCCGAAATCTCCCCGTAGTCATGTCAAACCACACATGGCAAGACTGATGTCTTAGTCCTCCCCTGTTCACCAGCAGTTATGGTGATCGATCACCCTAATAACTAACTACGCCGGACAGGGTTTGAAGGCGAGGTTGAGATGAACCGGCTGGGATGAAGCGACCAGGATAACAGGAGCTTGAGAAGGTGTTTGGTGAAGTGGACATTGGGGATGTCACTCCGAGGATTAACATGATCATCCGCTCCACTGACTCTTTCATTCCTTTCAACCCTCCCGCACCCCCTTTGCCCATTGTAAGATATCTTTCTCTAAGCATCAATGAAAATGCCACAGCGCATAGCCACTGGGTCACCTCTAGTAGTAGAACCGAGAGAAAACTATCTCAGTAAAGATATATATATATATATTTTTTTTCATTCGGAGCAATGGACACAAAGGAATAAATGTCAAACTCATCCGGTCTGATTTGCAGATGACGCTAAGATTAGGGTTCAAATCCCATCCAAGTTTTCTGAAAATTGTTTTTATCAAATCGTTTAACAATCTTCTTCGACTCAAATACTGGTACATTTACTAAAAACAATACCAGATTCATCTTTACTCCAATACTCCAATATCATAATTAAGTGCTTAATTTTTGAAGGTTAGGAAAATGCGGTGCAAAAAAAATTGGGAGGGGGGAAACTGAAATGGGGCAATTTCTTTAAATTTTTTTCATTATAATGGTTTCCAAGACTAATATTTGTAGAATATGTTTTTTAAGTCAACGTCATTGGAGTTAGAACATAACTACGTCCTTCAAAGATGTGGGGTCAACGTTTGTAGACGCCATTCATAAGGATTTTGACTTTAGTTTAAACTGGCACGCTATCCACCATAAACAAAGGACGATTAAAGTGTTAACTTTAAACCAGGATGGAAAATTACTACACTGTCAAACCAACTACAACATCTCAACGTCTAATCTTGGTGAACCTCATTACTAAGTCCTACTATCTCGAGGTCTGATACACTATCATTTCGTCTATATCGGTAGTCTTAAGATCAATATCAATAAGCTCATTTTTAATTTTAAGGTGGGGTAGGGAGGAGCTAACAACTTACATCAAACCCATGTTGAAAGAATGCTCATGCCAAATTTCGTTAAAACTGGTCCACGCATTTGATAGTAATCGCGTAACAAACGAACGAAATACTAAACGGTTGAGATGAAACAAGACCTTGCTCTACTATATCAAAAATATTTTAGAAAAAATTATAAATTATTAAAGTTGGTAAAGAGAAAAAATTTAATATTTTAAAAAGGATATTAAATAAGTTTAAATTTTTGTTTTACAATTGGTTACCTGCCGCATCAAGAAGCCAATCTATCATATAATATGATACATAACATAGTAAATATGAATATATAAAATTATTTAAAATACTCGCTTCGGTGGGCGCATAGTCTAAGGTGCCAATCTCATAATAGACTGGATTACCGAAGACGGGAAGATTGGGGTTCCCGGTGGGATGTTATAACCATGGTTTTCTTAAATGGCTTTCCACTCTTTCTCCATGAAAATCCGAGTGTTCTTTCTTTATATTAACCTCTCTCAACCCTAACACATTAATGTAGTTAGTGTATATCCGTTCACCCTGAATGGCTAATAAGACGCATTTCAAACAAATAGTTAATCTAGTTAAAAACTTTACATAAAAGATTAAACTAAATTTTACATAAAAGATTTTAAAAAAATAGTATTTTATTATTTGATAAAAAAAACTGTTACAATTATGTCATGAGAGGTTGATTTTATCTATATTTATAACATAAATACATTTATTGTAATTATTAATAAATAATTTATATTTTAATATCTTATTTGATTCAATTTATATATTTTCAAATAATTAACATAAAGTTTGTAATACTATGAGTTCTTCACTTCCGAACTAACAGCAAGCAAATTCACACAAGTTTCTGTGTTTTGCGTTGCGACTTGCAACACTTTATTTTACGAGATCCTCCACGAGATGACGTCTTCTTTTGTTATTTAACTTTATGAGCCTCTCGAGATTTAAGAGTTCAAGAGATATCGCAGACATGAAAAATAAACGCACAGACGTTGAACCTATCAAAATGATGATCGAGAATATGTGTTTACCTCCCTCCACCCCTCTCTTAAAGAGTTTTGCCTTTTGTTTAAGTATATTGGGTAGATTTATTTATTCCAAGGTTTGTTTTTACCCGCACCAGGGGGCTCGGGGACAAAGTTGGTAGTCTCACACCTTCTGGACTAATCGACCGATAATCCAGGGCTCAGGACCTGGGTGGATGGGTTGAGGGAGATTTGTCCTAAAGGGTTTCACATTCTCACGCCACGCAAAAACCTTCCTTACTCCAATTAGTGTGAATTTGAGGAAGACCGGTAGAAATTGAAATAGGGAAGGGAGGGAGGTTTGTTGTTCTTTGTCACTAATTGTAATTTAAGGGTACAAGGGGAAAAGGTGGAAAGTCCCATTACATATACATTTTCCAGGATCAAAACATGTTATCTCAATACCTTCCATCGTCTCACTACCTGTGCAGGTTATACACTTATATAATAATCACGCTAATGTGTTAAGGATGAAGAAAGTTGAATTCAGATTAAGTGTAACCGTATTTGTATGTAAGGAGAGTGGAAAAACATTTAGAGAAAGAACAACTTATATTCACTCGACTCTGATTCGAAACCCAATCTCCCCGTGATTGACTGTCCAGTCTATTGTTAAAGTGACGCCTTAAAGACTTACACCGTTTGACCACCGCAGTGGGTGAACACCCTCTTATCTTTTCGGTAATAGACACAATTTTTTTTTGATCGCTAGCTTTTCTTAAGTTTCAAAATAATAAAAGCCATTACAAACTTTTACCATTTACCATTTTTGAACTCGACTCATAAATATTAACCTCTGGATGTCTAGACAGTCCTGGATCGATTAATACTACATTAGTTTTTTTTAAAGATATTTTTTATTTAGTTGAGGAGTTATTGGATAACACGGTGATTTAAATATAGATCTTCTCTACCAATAAAAGATCAAGCAAATCTTTAAAGATTGAGCTTTGGACAACATAAAAAATAGAGATGTTTTTCTTTCTTCTAATATATGTTTCTGAAAACAAAATTATCAACGTTCTAATATAAAGGATATAGAGGAGGAGGGAAGCCTAGAGAAAATGCATTCATATTCGCTTTGAGAGAATGGTGGGGAATCCTTTTAAAAATATATATGGAATTTCACCTTAATGTATCCAACCTGGATTCGAACCACAACTTTCCACCTCAGTGGAGAGTAAGCGTGGTGAGAAGATGACTCTTTAAAATACCGCTCGAACACGGTTTTGATTACGAGTGCTGTTCTAACAACTCTTTCTCTCTCTTACTGGAAAAAAGAGGCAAGTTTGGGGAATTGACTTTCACACACTAAGCTGGGATTCGATTCTTAGAGGTATGCACTCTGAAATTATAACCTCCATCCAGGGGAATATCAATTAACTTTGGGTACAAATTTACCCTCCTGACTCTGTTATCTCAGTGTAAATGGTTCAAGTTACAGTTTTATTTTTATATGAAGAGCCTTTTTAGAAAAATATCTATTTAAGGTGAAAATTGAACAGATTTTAATATTTTATTAGTATTATTTAAATTGATATATGATACCAGAATCAAACCCGGGACCTTTGGCTTAGTACGCCAATGCTCTTACCACCGAGATATTCAGGAGCTATCCATGATGTGTTATAGCGATCTTAATTAATCGCCCATATGAAGCTATTTCCGTAAGTATATCACATACTCTGCCTTAAAATATGAGCGAAGAATTATCTTGGGATGACTCCTTGAAAGCTCAGTGGTTAGAGCATTGGCGTACTAAAACAAAGGTCCTGGGCTCAATTTTCGTGTTCAGGTGTCATTTTTCAATGTAAGGAATATAATATTTATATGAAGCTACAGCTGTAGTTTATATCCATGATAGATAAGCTATTCAATCCATTATTTTATTTTTTATATTTATTTATAGTATAATTATTAAAATTGACGTACGCAGATCACATGATTTGACTATGAATACGTGAAAATATATCTAGTAATTTTATAGCTGTCAGATAAGAAAATTCCTTTACTTCCTATGAAATTTAGACTGTATCGATAGCTAGCACACTGGTATTAACATGTTATTTTATGCTCCCATTCTTACTACCCATCCGGGTTGTGAGAAGTTTATTTAATTGATTGATAAGAAAATAATAAGATGTAATTTAGAGAAAATATACCGGGTTTTAAACAAGGGGAAAGCTGGAAACGATGTACATCTGGCTGTGATTCACACCCTGATCTCCCAATAACCGGTAAAATAGATTAAATGAGCTTGACATATAGTCTGCGTGCTCACCAGTGTATATTAATTCAGATAAAAATAATTGTTCATTAAATATAGCTCTTCCCGCCATTATAGTCGTCACGATTATAAAATTTAAACATCACAAATTTAAATCTGGCAAAGATTATTCAATAATATCTAAGTATTCTTTAAGAATGTCAACTTTAAAATCTATTTACGTTTTATTTGTCGGGTTTCAAACGTATAAATTTGAAAAAACCCATACTTTTTTTTAAAACAGTTTAAAAAAAATTACATTGTCACAAACATTTTTTGTTCCCGAAGAATTTTTTTTTGTAAATGTATTTTTATAATATCGTCTACAACTCAAGATGAATTTGTCTATTCATAAAAATGTCCTGTAGAAATCCTGCCAGGATGTAGATTAAAAAAGTCGGTAGTAGCATTTGTCTATCTAGATTAGGAAATAAGAAAAATATAATTTTGAGATGCATGCGCAAATAGTAGAGCGAGTGTGTTTACTCGTCATCGGAAGAAATAATTTAATATCAGCATATGGACAAGAGGCCTCGTAGGCTGAGCTGCTCCTTTTCTTCCCTCTTTTTCTAATTTGTACTTTAAAGTGTGTGTCATAGTGCTTAAAGCGCTTTTATTCGTCAAGTTAAGATGCAACTGACGTCACAAAGTAGCTTCAAAAGTACTAAATTGGCAACGTCGTTTAAAATATTTAGTACCAAATTATTGTTTTAATTCGATGCTTTTTTTTTGAAAAAAATAATGGAATTGGGTGTTTTTATTCCAGGCTATGAAAGATTGCGTGCTCGCCAAACAGTGCTGTTAGCTCTTTATCCACGCCGTGAATTGTAAACAAGTAGAAATTGCCCCGGAACAAGGTTCTTCAAACAGTGATCAGCCCTCAGGCTTGTTGTCGAAGCCATTACGTTAATTGTTGACGACATAATCTACCTGTGTGCTCAGTAACTGGCACCTCCGCAAGGTAATTTACGTTTTTGTTTGCTCATTAACAGGTATTGTAGACTCTCACTTCAAATAAAGTTAGCTTAAACCTTCATATTTCAAATATTATCATACTTGCACTTTTTAAAAAAAAAGTACACTCATTACATAAAATATTTCAACCAGTTGGAGAGTTTGAATAGCAGGATTCGTGAGAGCAGAGTAAGACTAAAATTTAAAAAATACTGCCAAAGAAAACATAAACTAAAATAAAATTGGCTTTAATAAAATTTAGATCAACTTTGGTGGTTGGGGGGTCAAAGGTGCCAATCTCACTAGACTAACTGGCCGATGACTTGGAGATGGGGGTTCGAATGACAGTTGGGTGTTATGAGACTACTTCTACTTATCGGCTTCACGCTATCCCCACCGCAAATGTTTGTACATTTCATCTAAATTCAACCCTCTTCATACCTAGCTTACAAGCATAGCTTGTAGGGAAGAACGGGGATAGATGCAGCTGGTGCAAGTCGCAACAAAGTATTTTTTCTAAAAAAATACAGTATTGAGAAATAAAGCGTGAAAGCACAATAGATTATTTCTTTACAGTAGTCGGTCCAACAAGGCAAGTGGGGGTAAACGATTATACTTTATTCGTAAGTTTCAGCTTATTTTCTGTTTTTGTATATGTTGTGTAAGTGTTCTACGGTCATCTAATTTTTTTGTTAGGTTATAATTTATATATATATATATATATGATCACACTATTTTGGCGTTTGTTTGATACTAGTGTTTATCTGTACAAAATAAATAATGACTACATTTTCTAGTTCAGATGACCATTAACTGTTGCGGGGCTAGTTGCAACGAGTTTTGCAGCTTTCTCAGCATATGCGAGAATAGTTGGACGTTAGTTGTATATAATTAATCCTAAATACTATTTTTATGCATAAAACATCTTACTGATACACGGTATTATAAATACCTAGCTATTAGCACATTTTATAAATATTTAAAAATAAACCTGGTATGAATAAATCCGCAATGCATTTTTCATTTATAATAAAATAGCTTATTTTGTTTTGTTGTCTATTAAAGCAATATAAAATTATGTTTTCAAATTAATTCTTAGGTTCGGATAATTTTTTACATAGTTATATTATTAAAAATCCACTCTCTTCTGGTGCCTTATGTCATTAAAAGTTCAAAATCGCATTAACATGCGTTTAAATTAAAAATTAGCCTATCAATTTTATTTGTTTAGATCTTGGAATCCCGGAAAAAGTTGCATTAGAAGAATAATAAATAGTTCTACTAGAATGACTACTAGGATTTAAAAATGCTTTAAACTAATTCGGATAAGAATAAAATTCTAACAAAGAATAAAATAAAACCTGCGAGGAGGAACATGGCTTTTCAATATTTTTTAACGAATTATTCTTTGGTCTACAATATGGAATATGTTGAGGTATAAGTGGGTTCAGCACTGAGTTTACAAAATGTCGATCCATTGGCTGTGTACAAAAAAAAAAAGAAGACAAAATGTCACATGCATCAACTGATGAAAAAATAAATATGACAATTTAAAAATAATGTTGCAATCCACTTCGGCAGCCACATGGTCTAATACGCTACTTTTACAGTAGAATAAATTGCCGATGAAGGGGAGAGTAAGGTTTTAATCTCGGTCTGGTGTACTGAGGGGGGTTTTCACAAAATGTTTTTCCACTCTTTCTCTCTATCCACACAAATGCTGGTACGCTTCCTCTAAATATGATCTTCCTAATCCCTAAAACCTCTAGCGTGATTATAATATAAGAGTCTGACCTGAACGAGTAGTAAGCCGTGGGGCTATAAAAATTATTGAGGATGTATAGTTTTTCTTTGAGTTGTTTAAGTATCAATTGTGTCCAATAATAATGGTATGTTTAATCCGTGGCTGTGTTCGAGAGTGTTGAGGCATTTCATTGTGATACGTTTATTAATCCCCTTCAAGAGAGACTCATTCAAATCCCACTTGAGTTGAAATCAATTTTTTTACTTAGTGAAAAGTTATCCTGAAACCTGGAATAGTTCGATACTTTTTTATTTTACTTGTACTTTATTTTACTAGCGTATTAATATAAGTAGAAAGTATCCGTAAGGTAACTAACGGGAGATGAACCCACATTTTCTTGCATAGATTCTAGTGGTAGCACCAGGGAAATTACATTTGAGAGCCTAATTACAGTTTATAAAACTACTTAGGGAAAAACCCTTGTACTCTTTCACCTCGTAAATATATTATAATCTAAAAAATGGGCAGACTCTTATATTACTTGGATCCAAATTTTAAATTTTCTTTCAAATCTCGAGTTGAAATTCCAATCCTCGAATTCTTACAAATATACAATTTAAGTTAAAATGAAAATATTTAAAACTAAATTTAAAAAAAAGAGTGGTTTATAGCTTGGTTCCACTGACAAATATATTTTGTTTGTCATAATCCACAAATAGAAAACTATTTTTTAGTAAATGACTTATATTAATACAATTTGGTCTTTTTTTGGTGATGTTGTTACCCTCCCAACTACACAAATCTTTCACTCAATGTAAGAATAGTCCAGGGGAGAGCTTTCACGTTATTTAACGAAGTGTACCATTTGCTAAAGTAGCCCCATGGCTTCTTTGGTGCTGACTTCTGGCAGTCAACATTTAGGTATATACCTATATTTTGACTGTCAGAAGAGACAACTGATAAACACATGTTTTTGCGGATCATATGGTTTGGCGTAGGGATACATAATTTGTTCTGGTAGCTTTTCAAAGCCGTCAGCTGTCAGTCAGCACCAAATAAACCATGGGGCTACTGTACTGTTGTTTAGCCATGTTGTGAAAACGACAGACCTGCCATTTTGTACTTTGTTCGTTTATTTATCACGCCCAAATGCCTTCTACGGTGTTGTTAGTTTGTCCGAGTATCGATAATACCAAAAATACTTGGCCTTTTTTCTAAATCTTTATTTTGTACATCTCATAAGCTTCTACCACAAATGATTGAAGTCTAATCATTCCTAGCAATTCTATTTGAGTAATTTTTGTTTTCTTCAGAATAGTTCAAATTTATTGGATGTGTTTTTCTCTCAAGTTTTGACGTCACGTCACGTGAGTTCTGATCAAACACCATATATATATATATATATTTAAGGTAAGTGAACGTTAAGTTGATGGCGATCTCGGCGTAAGGGCCTGAACGAAACTGGGTTAGGTAACTTAGGGGGAAATCTGAAGTGCAGACTATCGTTGCCTGGGATCCCGCGATGACGAGAAGGCATGACAGTGGCTTCACCACATCTTGTTTCACTAACGACGTTCCATTGTCATTCCTTCTCTTTTGAACGCCCAATCTTTTTCGCCTGTAGCGTACTGTCTACAAAGCAACCACCGGAGTCGAAATAAAACTAGAGGGAAGAGAAGGAGGTAAGGGCAGGGGGAATACCATGGGAACTCTCAGAATAGAAAAAAAAAGACTCAATGAAAACCTCCCCTAGCGAAACTCGATTTAGGTCATGAGGATGTAAATACAAAGCCTGAAAAGAGAAGTTGTGAAAAACACCCTTTTAAAAAGGTTTAAAATGAAAAAAAGAAATAAAGAAGGTGATAGTGAAAGCTACGCGAGAGCTATTAATCACGTTGTTCTTTTGCATACTTGTTCACATACCATGTTTTTTAAAAAGAATTGGAGGGGTTGAGCATTTTATCATTTGGACTTGAAGACGCAGCCGAATAGAACATTGGAGTAGTTGACGTACACTTAATTAGTTGGGAGTATGAGGAACTAAGGGTATTGTTTTTGCAGTTTTTATATACAAACTTTGTTTGGCCAAAATAAATAAAATATTACTCCAGTAGAGACTTAGTTTAATTTACTTCACAAGGTGATATCAACAGGGGTTGAATATCTGTCACGAGCATAGCAGCATTAGATGACAAACTTTTTAAATGAAAGAAAAAGTTGTCAATAAATTCCAGGAAACCCTTGTGAGATATTAAACAGCTGTTAAGGTCTCAATGTGAAGAATATTAAGCTCTATCTGGAGCAGTATTTTATTTATTTTGGTAAAACAAAATTTCAAAATACTACTCTTTTCTCCCGTTTTACACTCTCCCCCTTTGACATTTATATTATATTAACACATGTCATATCCACTTTGGTACTCAAATCTTCTGAATCTTCATTCTCGTAATAGGCTAGACTATCAATGACGAAGAGATCGAGATTTGAATACCGGTCGATGTACTGAAGGTGTTTCCTCCCCTTAAATTTTTTCGCACTCTCACTTCACACAAATACGAGTACATTTCATCTAATTTCAACCTTCTTTATCTCTATCACATTATCTGAGATGATTAATACACGTAAAACCCGGACAGCCATGAAGACGCGATATTTGAAACAAACCAACTTGGTTTAGGGCAATATGCTTATCTTCACACATCAAACCGGAGTTCCTAAGCAGGTAGGATGAACCTATATACTTCGTCATCGCCAACAGCACTGATAATCGAATGAGGGCTACCTACAGTGAAAACTTATTTATATCAATAACTATCAAAATCGCGAATATTCTTGAAACCTAAGCTGAACAACGTATGCACGTCGTTTTTCAATCTTATCAATTTTTTTGAATATGGTGGCTGCTCTAAGTTTTTTCGTTTATAGCTCATCTAAATTAATTTGAATGTAAAATTATAAGCAATCGAATAAATGCCTATGGCATATTTTTTTAAATGTTGACATAGGTGATAATAATGTCCTAAGCCATGTGAACAACGGGTATTATCCATGAATTTAATATACTATTGAATATATTATTACTTTTTCTTATTTCTTCTTCTTCTTATTATTATTATTAGCACCGCGTCTTACTACACGTTTGGGCTATACGCACTAAGATAATGTGTAATGGTAGGGTGATTGTGAGATGAAATGGGGGACCTACAGTTTAACGTGGAATCCGAACCACGGTGGAGGCCTGGCACACATTCACAATATGTCTTGTCAGAGGTGAAGGAAGGGTTTGGTAATCAGATAAATCTGTGCCGGGACCAAGGATTGAACCCCGGATCTCAGCACAGAAGTCCGACACCTTACCCCTAGAACACCAGGTCACCTCTTTCTGTCTTATTTGATCACCCAAAACATATATTTATTTAAATTCAATGGGAGCTTAATAGGCAATATTTTAACTTAAAAAATCCAAAGAGTAATTTGCCCGAAATTACATTTTAGACTGTAGAAACGATAAAAGCACCCATATATTGTAACACTATTGATTAATGGAGCCGCGCTTTGGGCGTCAATTGTTACACTATGGAATCAATACCCCGCATTAGGCGTCGATTGAAACACTTCGGATTAATACCCTGATATATTAATGCTGTGATGATGTACAGGTTGTCTATAGCTCTGTGATCGAGCGCCTATCATCACTGTACGTAAAATATACCGTTTAACCAGCTCTCTATAGCTCCGTGTTCGAGCAATAATTAAATCGGTATAGTAATAAAATTGAAGAATGATAACTGTTGATGGTTGTTTATTCACCCACGGTTTATTTAAATTACACCTGTTTATTACGCATACATATTCCAATTAAATGTTTTATATCACTGCGCACTTATGATATTAATGTAAGTTATTTTAGACTGTGACTGCCAGTGTGTGGCTCTGACTGCGTTGTGCGTGGGTGGGATGTCCCGGTGTAGATGTTTGGATCCCCGAGATTCCTTAAACATACGCACAATGGTTTATATATGACATGCCCCTTGCCTTTTTCTCCTCTCGTCAACAGTGCAGAATCTAACTAATAAAAAGAGTCCTGGTGACAGGTTTTGTGAAGGCTAGCTTCTTATTGGTATAGGGGATATACGTCTTCGGCCAAATAGGCCCTACTGCGATGTTGTTCCTTTTAACAGGAATTGACGCAGTTATTCTTTTAATAGGAAAGATGGTATAAAAATATATTTTAGGGGTGAAATACTTTTCACATTGTTTCCAAGAAGCGCGTGTTTCTTCATGGATGAATCTTAAAAGGATACGCTACATACATTACTTTAAAGAAAAATTACCTTCATCCATGACTTTTTACATAATTTAGATTAATCCAAACCAATATCATTACAATATAATTAAATTTGTGTATCACATCATGTTGTATTCGTCAGAAAGTTAGTATGTTTACTTACGAAACAATTATTTGTCATAAAAGATATTTTTAAATCTTCAGGAAAGTTTCAATCTACATTCATACTACAAACTTAATTTTAATATACAAAGAATTATAAAATGGTATAGGCCACCTTCAAACATACAGAGCTTATTTTAGATCATGAGATACTGTTTTAGTGTGGAATATGACGAATAATATATTATATACAATTTAATACCAAATTACATGAATAATTGTTGATTACACAAGCATGATTTAGAGTAAATGTATTTTTTTTAGTACTTTGATATTGGGTGTCTCTTTAAAGTGAGTAGGTTTACAAAATCCTATTGCGGTAACTTAAAAACAAAGAGGGAGTGAAGTGCATTGTTCACAGAACTACTAATACGATTGTAGTAGCAATAAAAACATTTTGTTCACAGAACTACTAGTAAGACTGTAATAACTAAGGGAACATGTAGGGAGATCTACTGTTCACTGAATTACTAGTAAGACTGTAGTAACGATAATAACATGGAAGGGGCGAGGTCTACTGTTCACAAAACTACTAGTTTAATCTAATCAACCTTTATATAAATATTATACGCGTTTTCTGAATTCGGTACCGTTTAGCTCAGATTACCATTTTTTTCGTCCCATTTGAAGACAGTTTCCAAGATTACTTTGGAATCTCTTTGATCACGAAATCCTTGAAGCTTCCTTACTCCTTCTGAGGACAGCTGTTATTTCAACTGGTGTTTCCCACAATTCTTCCTTCCCCTCTTTCTTCTTTACTGTGTGTGTGTTTCTATAAACGTCAACGCTTTTTGCCCACTGACCTGGAAAACAAGGACAGGTATCCTGGACTTTGGAACCGTAATGATTTGCATTTGCCGCAGTGAAAGGAACTCATAAAATTGGTTTTGCTTTCTTTCACTGTAAAGAAGGAGAGTGAATATCTTCAAATAGATGTAAACAAGATAAGATGGACAGTTTTAGCCGTCTTCTCTTTTTCCTAAGAAATAAAATATTAAATATTTTTGTGTTCAGTTTGTTTGTGTGTTTTTATTTTTTTAGATGTTACAGCCTTTTAGAAAAATGGAATATACCACTACCCTTCTGATTGATACATTTCAAACAAACTTGGTATGTATGGTTGCCACTTCGACTACCTCGTGAATCGGAAATACACCGATCTTTTTTGTGCCGGGAAATTTAACAAGGAAAAACTACTAAAGGGCTTGAATTGAAAGATTTTTTTTCTTGCTTTTAACTACAATCGTTAATAGTATCTGTAAATTGCATTTATTTTTAAAAAAATCCATTAAATATGCCCCTCGCGTAGCCTTTATAAAACCACATTATGAACCGTATTCACACCCCTCAATATTTATTAGCAAATATTGTACCTTAGGCGACCTCTCATAGTGCCTTCAGCCCATTTTTGTAAAATACATTTTGCAGCTTGTAATTATTCAAGGTTAAATTATCGTCTCACTTCACACGAATCAAATGTGTATATATATATATATATATACCTCCTTAAATATAAAATATCTATATAAATTGAGATTTCTTCTGGAAAATCTGGAAATCATAGCGAACTTTACACTAATAAGATAGTGGCAGCACTAATAACTATAAAGTGGAATTTCTTCCCGTTTCTATTCTATTCTATTTTGGATAAAGTGCACCTGTGTTTTTCTTTAGAGAGAGTTGAAAACCATTTAAGAAAAGCTTCACTTAGTTCACCCGAACAGGATTCAAACCCCCATCTCCCCGTCACCGGCAGTCCATTCTTTGGCAAGTGTGACACCTCAGACCATTCGACAACCGAAGGTGATGTTAAACTTGTGTAGTGAATAAAAACATTGGTTCCTAACTCTACAAACATTAAAAAAGAAATAAAATGTAAACTAAATTTTATGACTAAGAATCAAATAACCAAAGCTATTATATATGTTTTAATACGGATTTAACCGAATCAAGATATCATATTCTGAAAATTAAAACCCCGACACCTGGACACGGGAATTGAACCTGGGACCTTTGGCTTAGTACGCCAATTCTCTAACCACTTAGCTATTCAGGAATCGTCCCGTGCTCAGCTATGAGCTATAAACATAATTTATACCAGAGATTTGACCCTGGTCACGACTTCAATTAAATTTTGTTTGCATTTATAACTAATATATAACTTCCAACTAATTCTGTAAAAAGGAGTTTAATCAAATTCATAATCGGCTAGAAGGAACCATTTGCAGTTTCCATAACAATTCAAATAATTTTACAATATAAAATAATTTGCAAGTACAAAATTGAAAATAGATTTTATGTTTGCACAATAACATTTTAATCATCGAGAAAAAAATCAGTATATTGATAAAAGGGATAAATGAGATATATTTACTTTCTTTATGGAATAAATAATTTGAAGGTAGGGCTGGTTGAACGGATATTGTGCCTAACTCTCACCTCTGACTGTCACTTTGAAGGTAGGGCTGGTTGAACGGATAGCATGCCTGACTTTCACCTCTGATTCTCATTTTGAATATAGGGTTTATTGAAAGGATAGTGTGCCTAACTCTCACCTCTGACTCTCACTTTGAAGATGGGGCTTGTTGAAAAAATAGTGTTCCCGACTCTAAGCTCTGACGATCTCACTTTGAAGGTGGCACTGCTTAAAAGAATAATGTAGCTTATTCAAAACATATATAAAATTCACCATAACCGAGATGCCTAGGCAACTGGATCTACAACACTCTTAAAATAACTACACCATAGTTTTGTTTTTTACTTCTCTGGAAAAAATTGTCTAGATAAAAAGTTATATTTTTAATTTTTAATTTATATTCTCATTTTATTATTTAATCTTTGCTTTTCGTAGCACCACAGCAATTTAAATTTACAAATTCAAGTCTCCAAGATTTTTAAGGACATTAGATTTTTGGCAAGCCAGAAACTCTCCCCCTCCCAAGGGAAGTCATATGACTCTTCATTCCTATTGGTTGTACGACAGAGTAGGGTTAGCTGTTTTAAAAAGGTGGGGGAAACGTGACGTGATGGACTTGCAATGTATTTGTACCATAAACGCGATATAATGGACATGCGATGCATTTGAATACACACATCTTGAGCTAGATCCATACAGTCACCCTCATTACATATATTGAGCTAGTTCTGTCCATTCCACCTCACTATACCCTATTCCTTTCTTGAGCTAATTTTATCCAGTTAATTTTGTTACACCCTTTCCCTATCTCAAAATAATTATCTCTAAGTTCAACCCACTACACTCTATCCATATATTGAGCTAGTTCTATCCAGCCAGTCCCCTCATTACATATCTTGAGCTAGTTCCAGTCAACCTAATTACACACTATATCTAACTTGAACTAGTTCTATCCAGTACACTTTGTTATGACCTATCTGTTTCAGGTAGAGTCTAATTTTATCCTCCCAGTTGCGTCTAGTCCCAATGGTATCTTCCCCTTTGGTTTTTAATGTTATATCATACCTATTGCAAAATTATGTATAATCTATTTGAGTGACAATATTTTGGTTCAATTTATTGTCCTAGTCCCTTTGTTAAGTGTAAAAAAATATTTATATCACATGTTTTATGCTCTACTATTCCCCTCCAATTTTTTCTATCACTCTCTTGGAATTGAAACGTAAATTTATCATTTTCTCATGCGCCAATTTACTGTGAAGCCTATTTATTATTGGTGTTAAAGTTAAAATCGCAAATATTGTATATTTAAAAAAATGTGTGCTTACACCTAATCTAATTGTGTAGGATTAAATCTAAATCTACGAGTTTTAAACAACGCTTAAAGTTGAGCCAATATTTGTATTTGCTTCCACATCAAAGGATCAACAAAAAAAACTAATTAATATTAATGATACATTTCATTATTATTTTTCTGTTTAAAGATGAAAATAGTTTTTTCAAAAATATAACTCGCCAAAAGTATTTAGTACAAAATTATAGGATTAGCATGGCTTATCTTGTGTTCTCACATTTATTTTAACTGAAAAGTTTTTTGTGTGGAAAATTTTACCTTATACCTTGAAAATATTAAAACATTTTTATGGATTTAAAAATATAATAATAAAAAAATACAAATATCTAATATCATTGTTTTTTTGCATAGTCTACAATTTTCTGTAATTGGGTTTATTAATACTCAAATCCGCATGAATAGTAACCTCTTTTATTTAGTTCGTATATTTTAGCATATGGGTCACATAATATCTTAATCTACGCATTAGGATTTAGGAGGGCGATTTTAGGAAAATCACATACTTTATCGGGGATAGGGGCTGGGAAAAATAATGAGAAAACAGAGCTTGAAAACCGCCCTTACAATACCAAACCAAGACTTAAACCTCCTTTCCCACCACAGTCGATGTGTTGGCAAACACAGGTTCACAAACCGACTCACACATATATACAAGTAGTTTTTATCTGACGGTAATAAAAAGAATAGGATACAAAAAAAATAGTTTTTGGACTTATATGAAACGAATTTAATTTATTACCTCATCACAACAATATGTGTTCTATATGTCGTACTTCATTCCAGCACAAATTTCACATATTTGAATCGGACTGTGCTCTTCGAAAAATACTTGTTCACATTCGAATCTTCTGATTACAGTTTTCATCTCGCTGTTTAAGTCCGCTAAATTTTTTGGAGACGAATACGATACAAACTTTAAGTTTCCTCGGACAAAAGAAAATTACAATGGCTTTAAGTTGGGGTCAGTTTAGACCTCCTTGACCAATCCATCACATCTAGTTGCATGAAACCCCTCACAGCCCTCTAGGAGCATTTAATTAATTCCTTGACACTTACAATAACGAGTTGAAAATGGTCGTCAGAAGATGAGGCCAGGGATTTTTAAAAAGCACGCAGTAATCTGATTCAAGGACGAGATATTTGGAAATATAAGTATAACATGTAGAACACCTTTTGTTGTAATAAGATAATACATATGTCATGTAAACCCATTATAACATTTCATTTTCTCATCCAAATATGTTTAATACTGAAAGACTAAATTCCCTGTATCTTTTTGTGAGTTTGTTTATTGATTCATATTACTTTTTCTCTATCTTACATGTAGAGAAAGTATTGTGATCGTAAAAAAAAATTAAACTCGAGATTTTGATGAATGTTGACGTTTCATGACCCCCAGAATCCAAAAGAATATCCTGTCGCGGGTCTTTCACCATTTTGGAAGGAAAGTCAGCCATATTGGATTTAGTGCACGCGTTTAGCTTTTACAATATATTTCCAAAAGTAGTTGTCGTAGTCTCTTGAATTATTATTATTTTTTTCCTTACATTATTTAACTAATATATTTTCTATTCCATGTTGTGCTACGACCAACCATTTTCTCAAAATATCGGGATTAAACAAAAAATTATGACTTTTAAACAATTTTTTTAATGGAACGTAAAATTTTTCTTGCATGAAATATGGAAAAAATGTTTGCATACATTTTTTTGTATATTTTACTGACTTTAAAATTATGTATACTAATGCCTGTCCAGATTATGTTACAGATATGAATAGAGGTGTATTTGCAGCTCAAGTTAAACATAATACTTAATTTCCCTAAGTATTCTACGCTTGAAATGAAATGTTTCCTGTTGACACCGTAGCTTTGTATCAATAAGCACCGTTCCTTGATATTTATCAGTACTTGCCTAGTTTACAATGAACACTTTACTTTACTTTAATGTGTTCGGTAAATGTTGTAGAAAATACTTTGGATATAAAGTGTAGTGTGTGTGTTATATGAGGAACAAAATCAATGCATATTCATTTCATGTTGTGGACACTCTTGTATAGTGTATACGTCATCTCAAATTAATTTATGGAGCAATGTTCTCTTCGTCCCTGCCCCCATTCAGGTGGGGAAACAGTTAGGTTAAGTAATAATAGGCTTAATACCATTAAAGAGTTTAGTCAGTCAAAGGGTGATGGACTAGCTTCTGATCAAGAGAGCTCTGAGGAAGTTATTGTACATGTGGACTGTAGAAAAGAATTATACCAGGTGTGTGGCAGTTGACACCAGACCCTCCCCTAAAATACAACCACAGAGGGTAGTGTTCCACTTTAAAACTCAATGTCTACGCTGTGAACGTCCTTGCACCGATACTAATAAATTGAGAAACCCTGAGAAACAGGCAAGGAGTGGTGTGACTACCTGGAATTTTGTACATGAAACTCGTCAATTTGTCCGTAATAAAGAAGAGTGTGAATGGGTCATTGAGGTGCATACACGGATATCTGGAGTAATCGACCCGGTCGCTTTTTGAGGACGTTAAATAGAAGTGAGTTCAAAAGGTCCCATATTTTTTATTCAAAATATCTACCTCAAATGCTTATTTGACAGTACTATAAACTATTTTGCTGATCGGGCTAGAAATTGGTATCTAGGGTGCTCATAGGGTTTCCCTGAGGGATTTAAGTATTGGATATCTAACCCTAAAATTAAGGGTAGTTTACTAAAGGGCAAAAATATAATAATTATATTTTCTCAAAGTCAGCTCTAACGATTTTGATTAAATTTCATTTTTGAACATTTATAAATATTCCAAATAAAATGGCTACCTTCAATATTTCGATAAAATGACTTTAAGGGCTTGGGTCTGATGCGTATTTTTTTTTGTCATATCTCCGTAACTCTTTGAGATATTAAATTACTTATCATTGCAATTATGTAGGTATATTTGTGATACAAATCTTTTATTTGAAACCTATTTTTATAAATCTATTAACTTTGAAGCTATACTCAATTATATAAATATTTTAACTTTTCAAACAGTAAAAGTAAAGAAAATATTTTGACCGTAGAAAAAATCTAACCCAAAATGTTGATGGATATCGATGTCTCATGACCCCCCAAACACTAAACAGTGGTTTTTGCAATGTCATCGGTCTGTGTTTCTGTTTAACCCTAAAATCGGTTCTAACGAGTTTAATTAAATTTAATTTATAGGCATTGATCAATATTATAAACAAGATGGCTACTCTCATTTATTTAGAAAAATTACTTTAAGGGTTCCAATCTGATGCGTAAAAGCAAATATATATAGCTTTTCGAACACTAATGGTCAAGTATTGCGGCCGTGAAAAAAAAAATCTAATCTAAGTTGTTGATGGATGCCAACGTTTCAGGACCCCCCAAATCCTAAAAAGTAGTTTTTGCAATCCCGTCTGTCTGTGTATCTGTCTAACTCTAAAATTAAGAGTATTTTACTAAAGGATGAAGAGAGAAAAAATATATATTTTCAAAATCGGCTCTAACGATTTTGATTAAAATTCGTATCTAAGCGTTGAATAAGATTATAAACAAAATTGATATTTTCTTTTTCCTATGATAATTAATTTAAGGTACTTTACACAAACATAAACTTCCTTGTCTCCACAATTATTTAAGATACTAAATAACTTATCATTGAAAAATTGTAGTACTATCAAAATTAAAAAAAAACTTTTATTTTAAATATATTTTTATAAAACCAATGGTTACGGAGATATTGGTAAATATATTAATATAATTTTGTGAGTTTTAGTGGTACAGAGATACTATACTTAAGTTTTAACGCAATTATTCTCTAATTCCATAGAGTAAGTAGGTAAGTAAGTTTCTCAAAAAATGTATGTTCTTTTTCTTTAACCTCTTAAGGGAAATTTTTATACAGCAATTACCTATATCTATCATTTTAGACTCAATAGTCAATATTTACCTTTTTTATTGATCTAAATTTTTCAATGAGGAATTTAATAAAAATGTGATAACCATAAGACGTGCAACTCCTAATAAAAGTAAAAAAAATTACCCGGAAGTCGAAATTTTAATACAAAGTATTGACCCTTGCGAATCCAATATCAATTTTTTGTTGGTCGAAATATACTAGTGAGGACATTAATTCTTTAAAAAGAAAATCATAATATTAAAATTCAGAAGTCAAAAATATTGAACGTAAGTATAACGCAGTGTTTGGTTTGGAAGTGTATATTTATTTAGTTTCACATATATTACGAGTTGTGATTAAATATATCCATTTTTAAACAATGGAGCGAGAAAGTCCGTGTGGAGTTCCCTACCATTTATTATCCATTTTAATGAGTGCTACCATACCCTAAATTTCTGAATTTTCTTTTTAACATACTTTATATACATCCTGACGCCTTTATGTTCATGTTTACCGTTGAGGATCATACTTGAAACTCAGAATATCTTCCAACAAAAATAGTTTAATTAAAACCCATTTAAGTGACCACATGTTCTAAGACGTCACTATAGTAATAAACTAGATTTCAGATCCTGGTAGGTTATACTGAGAACGAATTTCTTAAATGGGTTTCCACTATCTTTCCACGTAAATGATCTTACGGTTCCTCTAAATCCAACCTTCCTCATCCCTAACACCCAATGTAATTAGTATATAGGCATATAGCTTGAACGTTTAATATGACGCGGCCATTGAAAAAATTTCACGAACATACTAACATTTCAAACATGCATGCATTTTGTTTTATCTATAACCTTTTAAATACTCGGATTACTAATTATTAAGATCTATTATCATCATTATAAAAAAAGCCTTCTAATTTTGATATTTTCATAAATTGCTTTTTACATCCTTCTCGAGACCAAGGCCTTGTTCAGTAATGGACACATGGCGTGTGCCCTCCTCCTTCACTACCTATTTCCGTGATTTATATAATGATAAATATAATCAACGTGAAACCTTGCATAATATATTAGTTTCAATTTGTTCTTGCCGGATAAACGCTATATGAAAGGTAAGTAGTTTATACCACTATACTGTAAAAAATCTAACTATTTGTTTCACTTAAATAAACAAAGGAAGTTTAATCTTTAATATGTATGTAGTTTCTAACAATCTACTTATTCACTAGGAAAATAATATTATACACTAGCTAATCACCCGTTCTTCTCATGGAATTTGTTTTATATACGTAGCTAATAATAAATATAGTTGTGAATATCAAATGATAAGGGAATTGTATATTTTATACTAATATTTTTTTACAGAAAATAAACACCCCCTCGTTAGATATAAACAACTGTCGAATACAATAACATAATGTATATAAAATTAGTATCATTACTGCTTCCCATAGTTTATTATCTATAGCGCTGGGAGGTATAAACAATTAGCGTTCTACAGCCATCATTTTCTTTCATGATGGCTCTCAATTATAATTTATAAACCTTTCAAACTGGTCCAATGAAAATTTGATAAGCAGAAGCTAGTAAAAAGGCCAAAAAATAGTGTTTTGTATCCACCGTATTGAAACAAAATGGCCAATGCCCACTTTAATTAGCCTATGTTAACTGGACGTCAGTTCCATGAGAAATTTCATCACAATCTGTGTTTTTTTTTTTTTGCGTTGANCAGAAACTAACTCATGTTTATATAATAAGAGAACTACAGCGTTATGTTTGTCTGTACAGTTTTCTCCACAGCAGCTTAAAGTTATTTTTTTAACTTTATTTAACAACGCATCTTACTATCCATTTGGGTTATACGTTTATGTAATAATAATGTTTATGAGTTATGGATAAGGAAGGTTGAATTTAGATGAAGTGTAACCACATTTGTATGGTTAGAGAGAAAGTGGGATTGAACCACTACCTTTCCTTCATCGGCAGTCTAGTTTATTGCGAAAGTAGTGCCTCAGACCATTCGTCTACCAAAGCAGTTTTTTTTGAACTAATTCAATTATTAGAGCCGAGCCAGATACAAACAAATATTACTTTGGAATGAATAGGTTGAAATATGTTCATATATCCTCTTCCAGATCCCCAGGGTTCTACAACTTTCTACAAAAAATATCTAGGTCAAATTTATAATTTTAAAAATATCTATACATTAAGCTTGTTTTAGCAAGAAGTTTAAACCCGAGAATAAATAAAACAATGGTTTCACCGGTGGTTCTCTACGGTTAAGAAACATGTTTTCTCACTCTACATCATGGGAAGAAATTTAGGGGATTCAAAAACAAAACATTTCTGTGAAGCATTGGTTCTGGAACGGGGGCCAACTCAGCCTCGTGAGGACAAATGAGAATATACGTGAATGAAAGAAGGAGGCTACATAATTATGAGCTACATACCTTATAGTCATCCTCAGATATTGTTATGGTGGTCAAATCTCTCAGTTAGTGTGAACAAAACATGCATCGAGAATGGAAGAAACTGTGGCTGTGGAGATATAGAGGAGTGAAATTAGGAACTACTAATATAGATAGGCAAACCTAATGGTAACAGGCAAGTAGAAAAAGACCTGGATGCGGATGGAAGGAGAATATTACAGTAAAATGGCTCTGGAAGCGATAAGATGTAACGATGTGGACTGGATAAAACTAGCTTAAGATAGGGATAGGCTGTAATGAGGTTGACTAGATATAACTAGCTTAAGAGAGAGATAGGGTGTAATGACGTGGACTGGATAAAACTAGCTCAAGATAGGGATAGGCTGTAATGAGGTTGACTAGATATAACTAGCTTAAGAGAGAGATAGGGTGTAATGACGTGGACTGGATAAAACTAGCTCAAGATAGGGATAGGCTGTAATGAGGTTGACTAGATATAACTAGCTTAAGAGAGAGATAGGGTGTAATGACGTGGACTGGATGAAACTAGCTCAAGATAGGGATAGGCTGTAATGAGGTTGACTAGATATAACTAGCTTAAGAGAGAGATAGGGTGTAATGACGTGGACTGGATGAAAATCGCTCAAAATAGGATAAACAAGATTGAAACAAGAAGTTCTGGGCCTCTTTTTATTCTATATTCAACATAGATCCTATGACACTCTTTTTAAAACCAAAAATCCTCAGCCTTTTTTACAATTTAATCGACCTCGATCCTTTATTTATGACACAGGCTCATGAACCGACCTCAATTTGAAGTGGTACCTCACATCACATTCGCAAAATATTACTCTCGTCACCAGCCCAAACCCTTCATCCTATTTTCCGGTGACGAGGGGAAACCTCCCTTTGCCCACAAATCAGTTTCTCGCTTCCTGCTGTCTTAATGACGCTGACAGCTGATTGACACACTAATCCCCGCTTCCCCTTTTCCTCCTCGTATTTTTGGTTGAGTTGTGTTACTCTGGGGACATTCTTCTGTGTTGTTTATTAATGTGTGAGTCATAAAAACCACTTTCTCTCTCGCTCTGTATGTACGTGCGTGGCTTTCATATAGCGTTTCGACAGATCCATTACTACAGAGATGAGCTAGTATAAACCAAAAATCTTTATAGATTTCGAAGAAAATAATTTTTTATTTTAAAAAAATAATCAAACGTTCTAGATCAAATAAATTATTCCTAAAAATATTTTTTTTTCATTATAATTTCAGATACAGAGTGAAAATATTTTTTCTTGATTTGTAAATATTCTAAAACCTAAGTAATTATTATATTAATTTTGATATTGAATATCACTTTGTCTATGATTTAAGAGAATCACTTGATATTAATACCCGTCAGGGGTATACAAATTTTAATTACGCTAATGAAATGAGGAAGAAATAAATTTTATTAAAATGTACCTACATTTGCGTGAAAGTAGATTGTGAAATCATGTTGGAAACAATACTCTCAGTGTTTCTGGCAAGGATTCAAACCCCCTACATCTCCGTTAGCGGCAAATTAGATAATAAATAAGAGCCTGACATAATGTAAACGTGCCCATCAATGTGGGATTGTGGTCAGAGCTCCTGGCTACAAATATAGAGGTTCCGGGTTCAATCTCCGGCCCTTCCAGAATCTTTCTGTGAAGCAGTGAATCTGGACTGGGGCCAACTAGGTCTAGTAAGGACAATCGAGGAACTATTTAAATACAATTAGTGGTTCCAGTTAAAAATACTGATAATAACGACCAAATGGTTTGTTGTGCTGACCACATGACACATCTATACGCAAATATTGGCACTATCTACATAAACATGTGGCGGGCTTACGTGATGCAGATTTTTTATCACTATTATTTTAGTCTTTTTGATTATTTTTATTTATTTTAACTTCTTAAAACATATTTGCCATTTTTGTTTTACTAGGTTTAGCAGCGTACAGCCCGAACGAGTAATAAGACACGGTGCTAACAAAAAAAAAGAGTTACAGGTGACCGTTGAATCTTCAGCTGGAATTATTTCAAAATTATTTTATATTACAAAACAGAATATTAGCCCAAGAATTTTAAACTACTATTTATATAAACAATTTTCAAACTAAATGTTACTATGTCCACTTTAACTGAAGAGTTCGCTTTATTTTCAATGAATTGCTAAGTTTTAGCCCTAATATAAGTGTTGCCACGCACCTTGAAGACCGGGAAGAAACAAGTAGTTTCTTATGTCTGGAAAAAAACTCAAGGAATACATGATAAACTTAACGTAAGACTAAACTAATTCTGGAATATTTGTGAATTTAAGACATCTAACATTAAGATTTATCTATTTCTGTATATTTATTAAGGAAAAAAAAAATTAAGTATCCAAGTATTTTCGCCCTCTAACCCTTAACATACACATTTCTTCATCTTGTTCAAATCATCCTGTTCTAAACATGAATAAAATAACCTGGTTATATGTAAACAAATGTTGTTTTTCTATAGTACTGTGCAGAGTGTTTGTAAACAGTAATTACTTCTGAGAAATACGGGGAATTTAATACTTAGAAATTAATGGCAACCCTAATAAATGGTAGTAAAATTAATAAACCCAGTTTCATAGCCTTTAATACTAAAATAAATAATACATAGCTGAGTAGTAATCAACAAATTGATTCCTAATAAATAATAGTTAGTAAAGCCTTTTTTTTAACCGATATAACACAAATTATCATTTACTTGGAGATACGCTTGTTTGTGATAACTTCACAGTTCACCAAGATGATTGCATCCAAAGTACTTGGTGAAATCTTCTCGACGTCTCTACCCCCCCTAACGCCCATTAATACACCCCCACTAACCCCTTAATCCCCCTCCCCACACACTTATGTGCAATAGCTTCTACGTGTGCAATTAAGTTATTAAAAGGCAATAAGGCTATTGGGGCTTGATGATACAAGGCGGAGTCTCTATAATTGCGTATGAAGTGCAATAAAGTCCTAACTCCCTCCCCCCTTTCAGGATTATTAAGCTTTATGTACTTGACACCAGATTACTCTGTTCTGACAACACACCAGCTATCGATCGATTAAACTCCTTTGCTGAGAAACAACTAAGATGCCTGGATCTTGACATGTAACTTTTTAACGATTTATAAAAGCTAGCTTTCCATTGCTTTAGTGAGTGTGGAAGTGGCACAAGTTATATAGTTTACGTCAAACAAACACCATGATGTAAATAGTACATGATTGAATTATAAAAAATTATACTTGAATCACGTGCTCATAAACCTAAAGGAAATCAAGAATGTATTTCAAAACGTTTTAAAACGGATAATCTCTTTATTCATACAGGTTGTTTTAATTGCTTTCGTTACAAAATATGTGAATTCGAAATTATCTCTGGTATATAATGTAAATAGTAAAAATATACCCAATAATACATAAAAAAGTATCTGAAGTATTAATCTTTGATAATATGACTCTCTTCTCTGTATCGTTGCAATTGCGCTGATGGTTGCTTCAGAAAGATGCCGCTATAGTGCGTCGTGAAAGTTTCATTCTTAGCCTCCGGTGGAGAAGCGTGAAAATAGGGGATAAAAATATATCCAAGCGAATACTACGAACAGAATAAGAACTAAAGAGAAACACAAGGAATGAGAAATTACGACAGAGAAATGAGAGTCGAATAAGTAAAGAAAAAAGGGTTTATAGGAAAATCGTAGAGTTTCAAGTCAAAAGTGAGAGAAAAATCTAGAGAAAAATGTAGTGGAACATAGATCACCATAAGGATTGGATGAGGAAACTGTGGGTGGAAAGCATGGTTGGTAGAGGAAGTCCATAAGATAAGGTTACAATGAAAGGGGGTCAGAGAGAGAAAGATTTGGGTTAGCGAAACGAAACAAGAGATCAAAAGATAAAAAAGGACACCATATATTTTGAAGAAGGGTAGGAAACAAGCCGTCATTTAATCTGGCAAAACCCGTCGACAATAAGAGTAATTAGGAAAGTTTCATTCGTTTGCGACCCTTCCCCTATTTCCCCCTTCTTCTACGCCATCATTGAGATCTGTGGGTAGTAAACCAAGCAAGTGAATGACCTCTTTTATGTTGTTAATTTTACTTCCAAGCTCTCCGCCTCAATTCGAGCGCCCATCCTATCCTATTACTCTCAAGTAGGACCATACAATGTCTGTAAATGTCAAGGCAGATTAATTAAACGAATTCTTTTGTCTATAGTTGATAGGTTCAAAATGTCCACTTATCTGCGTAAATTATGGGGTGAATTCAAAAGTTTCCTCTATCCACACATTTAGAGAACGAGAGAAATATTTAAATAGTTAGATGGGAATTATATTGATGATTTTATTAAACCTTTTATAAACAATTTTTTTTTAGCCCCGCGTCTTACTACCCTTTTTTATTATACGCGTATATACTAATAAGCTAAAGGTTTAAGGAAAAGTAATGTTGAATTTAGAGGAAGTGTAACCACATTTTCACAGAGAGTGTGGTAAACCATTTAGGAAATATCACCCTCACCACACCCGACCGGAATCAAACCACGATCTCCCAGTCATTGATAGTCAAGTATATTTAGAGAACAGCAGCGCAGAAAATGCAACCACTGAAGTGGGTAAAATTTACTATTATTCACACCTATTAATACACATGTTTTTTTAATTCAACACTGACCAGGACTTTGAAGTTAAAACTCACCAGGATAGTCATTGCACAACATGTTTATTTAAAAATTAACATTTATACAGTTGAATGGTACAGGGAAAAAAGGGGGGAAAGTCCAATTTTATCTCAAATTTACTTAGTGCTGCCATCTGTTGGATAATCATGAAATTGTTTAATGCAGTTTATATTATGGTTAAAAGATGTCTCCATCATATAAAAATTGATTTAAAAAAGATGTTTGCTGGCGTTCTTATGATATTTGAAATATAATTTTTTTTCTGCAACTGTGTGTAGTGTGACATTCCTCCCTCTCTTTTGTCCCCTTAAATTGTGGAAGACATATTCAACTTTAGAAGAAACTATATATAAACAATAATATGGTTTATATATAACCATAATACGTTTTTTTTGTTTCATCTTTCAATGAGATACAAACATTTTCTTAGTTAGTTTAATAAAAAGTGAAAGACAGAATTATACTATATATTTCATATGAGATAGTGTCAGAAGAACTATAATCATTAGTTGAAGTTTGAAACATCAGCCGTCATCTAAAACTTTGACTAAAATGTCATACAATTATTATCCATTTGTTTCCCTTGTCACGTTTCACATTATTAATAATTTGAATCCTAGGGCAAAGCAAAAACAAAAAACAAAATCATTGGTGAATCAAATAGCCAAAGCTATTATTTATTCTTTTTTAGTGTGGATTACTCCATACAGATATCATATTCCGAAAATTGAAAAATGTCACCTGGCCACGGGAATCGAACCCAGGACCTTAAATTTAGTACACTAATGCTCTAACCACTGAGCTATTCAGAAATCGTTGTGTGCCTAGGCTCCTTCTTCATTCATATTTTAAGGCGGAATCTATGATGGACGTGCGGAAATTGTCGACTACAAATGTGTGATTTTATTAAAATCACGAGCTCCCAGATAACGCAGCCACCTTCAACTCGGTAGTTGGCTTACCCTGGATAGCTCAATGGTAAGAGCATTGACGTTCTAAAACAAAGGTCCCGGGTTTGATTCCCGTGTCCAGGTGTCATTTTTCAATTTTCATAATATGATATCTAGATAGAGTAATCCACACTAAAAAGCATTAATAATAGCTTTGGCTATTTGATTCATTAATATGCAACCTCATACAATTATAATTATTGTACAAGTGGAAGCAATAAGCCAACTACCGAGTCGAAGGTGGCTGCGTTGTCTGATCGCTCCTTATCTTGATAAAATCACTCATTTGTAGCCAACGATTTCCGCACGTCCATCATAGACTCTGCCTTAAAATATGAGTGAAGAATGACCATGATCACGGTAAAAATCCTGGATATCTCAGTGGTAAGTCAAAGGTTCCGAGTTCGATTCCCGTGACCAGGTGTCATTTTTACAATTCAGAATGATAAAATTATAGGTGTTTTTTCAATATAAAGAGCACCTTGGAAATATAGGGGGACAAGTTTAAGAAATGGACCTGTGTGGGGAACCTTTACCACACGACATTATTTTATAAATCTGCCTCGTAAAAATAACTCGTGTCATTGAGAAAGCAAACTAAACGTCAGGCTCATATAGTCTGGTCTGCCTGTAACAGTGAAGTCAGGTATAGAATCCCGGACGGGTTTGCTCACGGTGTTTTATCATCAATCGTTTGCCAATCTTCTTCCTAGTGATTGCGAGTAAACTTTCTTTCAACAGGGTTGGCACGGACCTAAATCAAGAACCAAGAAAACACAGATAATTATTTTTTATGTGTATGTAAAAATATAAAGAGAGAGTACAGGAAAACTCATAGATAAACTATAAGAAAAATTGGAATATTTGTGAACGTGAGACCTTCTTCAATCATTAAATAGTAAGTAGCCTTTTCACAGAAGAAAAGGAGAACAGAAGAACAAAATACGCTTATCCTCCTTATCCCCCCATCCCCGTTGAAACAGTGAGTTGCGTAGCGCAAGTATAAACGTTCCCATCAAGGTCAAATCCTCCTTTTCTAAACATCATTGGCATTACTTCTTATTAGTCCATTTTATGACATTTTATTCTTCTCCATACTAACTTTCTAAAGTGTCTGGGAAATTTGGAAATCTTTCTGAAAATTCTGAGAAACACAGATAAATTTTGTACTAATAAAGTAGTGGAAACCCTCCAAAAATGTCGACCTTTCTTATCCCTGTTTTATTAGTGTAGTTAATTGTGAATATATCTGCAAAAAGAGCAGAAGTGTGACAAATAAAATAAAAAATGTGTGTTCAAAATAATAACTATACAATGAATTGGTTAGGAAGCCCGTTTTCAAAAGCCTTTTCTTAAACAAAAAAAAAATACTTTTATACAATAGGAATCTGGTACGAGATAAGACCTTCCAGCACAATATTCCTACTAAAATTTGGAAATATATACCATACTTCTGGGTCTCTTATTTGATCGCAACAGAAAAAACTAATGCATTTAATTCAATAGCCATTAGTTAAATCTATAAATATTTTATTTTCCCCGTTAACTGAATGAAGTTTAAAAAGCCGAGTAGACTCATTTCCCAAACGATAGTTTCTTTTGTTTTTGGTAAAGTTCTTTTCAATACTATCTTTTTCTCTTTCCTCGTTCTCTTTATCAACCTTGTCTTAAAATATCTCAATATTTTTTTTCTTTTAATTCCGAGCTTAGTAAACGGCTTCAGAGGAATAGTTGGGGATAAAAAGAGGGTGGGCTAGAAAAGGGGAATGTATCTTGGTTGACCTTATACCCTGACCCCCATAACACATCACATAATTTAGCTCTCACATGCGCGCGCAGAGTTATGGGAACTACGTGTACGTGTGTCATGCCACCAGCTCCATGCTAAACAGTTCATAGAAACACGGAGGAGAATTTTTCAACAGTTTCATCTCTGGAGACGTTTTGTCTGCCTCTTCGCTTCCTTTGTAAATTATTCTTCACTTTTATTTCTAGTGCCGTGTGTGTGTGTTTCATATTTTCTACTCATTTGTATTAGTCCACGATGTTTACTCACATTTATATATAAATACCTAGAGATGTGTTCCTATATTTATTTTACTGATACATCTCTTATTCTACTCAATACGTATAAATATATATAGCTATAAAATAAAATAATATATTCATAAATAATTTATATTTCTAATATCATAATTTCAATAATTAGTATCATTGTAAACTATATATATATATATTTGCACCGTAACAAAATAAGATGCACTTTAAGGGATGTGTTAAGTGAATTTTGGGTGGGACTAAAAACAATATTTTCTCACCACGCCAAACCAAGAAACTTATATCCTGAATAAATAATTTAATGTTCACTCTCTTAAATCGAGTTACTATATCAATACAGTACACAATTTACAGATTGATGAACGGCAAACTTTAATTTCACCCATGACGATATTTTCAAAACATAAACAATAAAGAGATAATTTAACTTTATGTATTGTTTGCGTTTTAGGGGTTATTATTATTGTCACTTAATGGTTTGAAGTCAGAGAGTTTGTTTTCAGTAATTTTAAGACGTTGGCATTAAAGAGGTTTATTTAGTTTAGCTTCTTGGTACCAAGCCAACAGCACAATTTTGTTTTCTATGTTAGGGTGCGTACTATAGAGTGCTTCTTTCAATTTACTTCATTTGTTCTTTATATATAATAAATTTAAACTATTTATTTTGTTGCTCATTGCAACAATGCCTCCAGCTAAGAGAGCCACTCTTCAGCTTAAATTTATTTATGTTTTTAGTCACTTTATGCTGTTGCTTGTGAATTAGGTGTATTAAGTTTTGTTTCTTAATACTAAGCCAAGAACACACTTTTATTTCGTGTGATAGAGCGCTTACTAGAGAGTAGTGGGGGGGATGACCTGCAACAGTCCTTTATACACAGAAAAGTGTATATGTAAGCTATTTAGAGCGTTTATATCGAAAC
>CABFVX010000062.1:0-26957 GCA_902151425.1 Timema shepardi
AAACAGATTTATCATTCCATCTGGGAACTGAGCCAAAATATCTCAAATGTGGTGTGTTATTTTTATCTAATGGACTAACCGGCCTCAAGATATACTGGTCAAAGGCCCTGGTTGCTGACCTAGAAGTCCCGAATTCTATTCCCGACTGGTACTGTATTATTTTTTATTGATAGGGGAATAATTTCCATGGTCCTCAGGGTTTGGTTGATTAGGCTTTAGTTAAGTTAACTCCACCCCGTGATATTCACTATCATCATCCCCTCGCCTCATCGAGGCACGGAAAGGATGTACGTTCGGGCGTTAATACTGGCTAATCTTTCTGCAAACTGAACTACATATTGATATAACTCAGACATTCCATTAATTAATTAATCTAATGAACTTTATTTAATACGACTACGGTTTTTATTTGCTAAACAAACTTAATAACGTGTTTTGAGATCACCTCAGTGAACATAGTGAGTATTTAGTGGAAGGTAATGCATGTTTTTTTGTTTGCAAAACTTGAAATCTTTCACCAATTGATTCGTAATAAGCATGATTTCATCCTGAAATCAGATTATTTTATTAGGATTAACATAGGAAGGAACTTAAAATAATACAGAAACACATTTTTGTGGTCAAAATTGATAACCTTTTACTATATTATTACTTTATTAGTGTAATTTTGTAGATTTACACTATTTATCAAAAGTGACATCATCAGATCGTATGCATTGAACTATGAATATATTAAATAAGTTTTAATGCACATCATAAAAAGTTTTCTTCTTATATTATTATTATTATTATTATTATTATTATTATTATTATTATTATTATCAAGTCTTACTATCCGTTCGGGTTATACGCACTTACGCTAATGTGTAATGGTAGGGTGATTGTGAGTTTAAATGGAGGACCTACAGTTTAACTTGGGATACGAACCACGGTGGAGGCCTGGAATTCCCCACATTCACAAGATGTGATTAATACACGTCTTGTCGGAGGTGTAGGAAGGGGTTGGCAATCAAATAAATCTGTGCTGGGACCGAGGATTGAACCCCAGACCCCCAACACAAAAGTCTAACACCTTACCCCTAGACCACCAGGTTACCTACTTTTTTTTCTTTCTTTTAGCATCGTGTCTGACTACCCGGTTTGGATTATATATTTCTGTACTAATTACGCCATTGTGTTAAGGATTAGGAAGGTTTAATTTTGAGAAAATGTACCCGCATTTTCATGAACGGAGAGTGTAAAGCCATTTAGGGAAAAACACCCTTATTAGCCTACATCCGACCGGGATTCGAATCCCGATCTTCCCGTCATTGACAGTTCATACTATTTTGATAGTGACTCCTTACACCATTCGGCCACCGAAGCGGATAACTCAAGTACAATTTGAGTACCATAGTACTTCACGATATAACTTGTCTACAACTCGCTTCACATTTGTTGTTGGATGTAGTCGATCGTCAAGAGGATCCCACATCCAACACACCTGTCTCTTTTCATATTGTCGACCTCGGTGGAGGTTGTTCTACACAAATATTATCATTCATCATAAACTCAAATTGAACACGTGCACACTATTTAAACTCTGTAACACTAAAAACACACACAGACACAACTTTATGGCGAATGATCATCCTGTTCAATGGGGAAATATCACGACACTTTGCGTGAGCACAATTTGACAGAAGAGGTTGGCGCTTGCGTACTGAGCAGATCGGTTGGTGCCAGTTATACCCGCATCGCTGGGAATTCAGGCTAAGGTATCAAACCTTGTCTTGTGTGGTTTGCCGTTGATGGAGAGGTCGGTTTTCTAATCCCTTCAGAGCATACTGAGGGCATGCTATTTTTATATACGGTTTACCACTCTTATTCCACGTGAATGCAGGTACATTTTTCAAAATTCTACATTACATTATCACCGCGTCTCACTACCTGTTAAGGATGTACGCATGTATGATAATTACTAAAATGGGTCACGGATGAGAATGGAAAAATTTTAAGTGTGGGAGGGGAGTGGAAAACCACCCTCAATAGACCCAACTGGGGTTAGAACCATGGTCTGCCAGCACCAGCAGGCCAGTCTAACACGAGAATGACAGCTTAGTTAGACCATTCGGAAGATTCTACCTTCATTCATTTCTACCCCATTAGTGTAAATATGTGAATAGTCCGGATGGGTAGCAAGACGTTGAGCACACACATTTCGCGGGTGCCCGTTATATGAATATATAATGTAAATTACGAATATCTCTATGTAAATATTCTCTTTGTTCTACCTCCTAAATCTGAAAGTTGCTTCAGTCAAAGAAACCAGCTAGTTTCTCTCGTCCCATGGACACTTCGAAAATTTAATATTATTTCTAGCTTTGTGTGTGTGTATGAAAGTCTACTGCGCGAGGAAAAGGAAAAGGGGACGGGGAAGGCTCATAAAAGAGAAGCTGAAATTAATTAAAAATAAGAACAGTAAAAAAAACAGTGAATTCGTGGGATAGAGAAAACTCATTAATATCCATGTTACTCCCCATTTGCAGGGCCGCAGCTGAGGGAAGTTTCTGTTAATATGTAATATTATGTTGGTGGAGCTGTGGGAAGGTTGGCACAAGTTAAGAAGACTCATTTCCTGTTTTTACAAGCAGTGTTTATGCTGGACACATCTTATTTAGTCCCAAGAAAATAACCATCGTTCGTCCTCTAACATGAGATTTTAAACCGTGATGGTGATGTGTATGTTTTTCTATTTGTTATTTGCTTTAATTTTTTTTCCCCAGCATCACGTCTTGCCACCCATTCGGGTTATACACCTATGCACTAATTAAGTGAATGAGTTGGGGTGATGAAGAAAGTTGAATATAGAGGATATGTACCCGTATTTGCGTGGAGAGAGAGAGAGATAATGGGAAAATATATAGGGAAAACCACCTTGATTAGGATACACCCGACCGGAATCGAACCATGATTCTCCGTCATCGGCAGTTGAGATTAATATCTTATATCTTGCGGCCGCCGAAGCTGATTTTAAATTAATAATTGCCTCTCTAACATGGTTAACATCGTTGATACGCTATACTTCATATCACTGCAGGAGTATGGCTACTGAAGAGCGAGAAGGATGGACACTTGGCATGACCCTCTCTTATTAAAATCGACCCCCAATGGAGGGGTTAGGGGCTAATTATAAAATATTATTGATAAAATTAGTAATATGATCACCCCTTTCGATGTTTTAACAGTGCTGATATACATGGATCTTATTTATTCGCCCCAACAAAGTTCTCAACCTTTCTTCTTAGTGCCATGAGTTGGACCGTGGGAAATAACACACTTCCAGCCTACCCTTAACATTTTCCAACCCCGTTAACCCCCGACCATCATCGATTTTAGTACGGGTGGGACTATAAACTATACTGTGGCCTATTAATTGGCCTAGCATCGAAACAATTATTTTGTAATTCTAAGCTAATTTGTCTGCCCAGATCCATTTCTAGTCAGATGTATAGTGTACAATGCACTACATCTTCTGGCATGGGCTAGATCAGTGGTTTATCAACCTTTTTGAGCTGACGCGCCCTTTGGTAGATCATCAAATTCCCCCCTCCCCCAACATATTTTTTTATCAACTGCCCACGCCAACCCTTCCCAATATTCTTTGAGACAATTATAAAAAAATAATTAAAAAAATCTTGTTTTTTGTTACTTCTTTATACAAAAACCAATATAACACTGGCAGCGTAACGATACGAATAAATTGACTGAAAATTAATGTGATGGTTGGCAGAATTTTGTTTTTATAAGTTCTTGAAGATTGGGTCTTACAACTGGTAGGTAGTGTTACCAATATCTAAAGAAAAAATTATCTTATTTTGGAAAATGAATTGAAAAAAAAAGAATGTCTTCATTTCTTAGCTTATTTTAACGCAATTTATAAATTGTTCCATGCCCTCTCGGAAAGTGCTGCTGTCTCCGGTTGAGAATCACTGGGCTAGAGAATGGGGTTACTTTCATTGATCTGTCTCAGTCCCACTTATAGCTCTGACAAATATGAAAGGGGCAGAAGTATGAACCACACTAGTAGTAACATTCAATATACAACCAATCCCTGTGATAAGAACCTTCTCGCTCAATCAGAAAGAAACGGGAAACTAATTCAATACTCATTTCTCTAGTACACCTCTTCAATGCTGCCTAGGCTTGACAGTCGACGGTGGAACTTTTGAGGATCCAAACAACCTTTGGGTTGAGTACTTTTCATACATACACTTACAAAGTAATTTTTGAAGTCACGCTTTAGATTGTACTAAACCTAATCGTTATTTTTCTGTTTGTTTCTCCTACCAGGTTTCAATACCGGTTCCGTCTACACGCTTACATATTAATTACACCGATGAAGTAGTGATGAACAAGCTATGATTTATAGGAAATGTACCCACATTTCCTTGAAGGGAGAATGGCAGCCTATTTAGTAAAAACAATTGTCACTATACCTGGGCTAGATTCGTTACTGGATAACTAGATTCTATGAGGTTGACATTTACACCGCGTGCCTATCGGCGTGGGTTTAGTCATTATATTTTTATTATTTCAAAGTATTTAATGTGCACTTTCTTAACCGACTTATTATATCAGTACACGATAATTTCTCTGAACGAGAGTGAAAGTGCCTACCAAACTTACCGGAAAAGGTATTTTGACATACCTTCCAGGGTTCTTCTACATGCCACAATTGACATGGGACAGTTTATGTTACTTTCCGTCCTAAGGAAGTTGTGCTACGGATTTTTATCGCTCAAGAAAAATCCGTTGACCCCAACTAGGTTTGAACCCAAGAACAGCGGGTCCTGAGGCGAGCACTTTACCTCAAGACCACCTAGGTGGATTTTGAAAAGTATAATATGAAAGCTTCGTCCAGACTATCAAGCCGAACCCCGAGCCGAGCTCTTTTTCTACGTGTGGACAATTTTTCCCTTGAGCCGAACCTAAAACCTTCTTGCGAGCCATATTGTTCTTCCCACGCTTCGGTGGATGACACGCAATGAACAGTGTAACATTAAGTGGAGGTTATTGTTATGAATGTAAAAAAAATGTGTTTATATATATATATATATATATTTTTTTTTTTAAGAACCAGCCTTTAGAATTAATTTCATTTTTAAATTAAGCATTTCGGAATAATACTTCTTGAGTTATAAATTTTTGAATGTATGCATGGGTCAAAATGGCCACGCCCATCTAAATTCCAAGACCAAACAAGACCTTGTTTCTAGTAGCCTTGGCTTTATAGTTTATTTTATTTTAATACAAATTTGGGCTGGTAGTTTATACACATTAATTTAGTGTTTCTAGTAGCGAAACAGTGGCTCAATGCGAGCATTCCACCGAACACGCGACGGGGGCCGGTTTAACCCATGTTCTGACTCGCGACATGGATTCGACAGAAAATCAAACTTACGATTAGATTTTTATTATTTAAATTTTGAATCGAAATTTGTTTTCAATCTTTGGTTAAGTCCAACATAATTTTAGCACAAACATACTAGTCAATAGCCATTCCATAGTTCTTATAATTTATAAATTAACTGGTTGTGTAAATGCAATAATAAATATAATATAACAAAAAATGTTAACATTTATTTACTATTTCTGTTTTCTTCTGACCCACCTCGGCGGCTTAGTTAGCTAACGTGCTAGTTTCGTGTTCAGCTAGACTGCCGAGGACGAGGAGATTGAGGTTCGAATCTCGGTCCGGTGAACTGGGAGTGGCTTTTCCTAAATTGTTTTCCACTCTCCTTCCACGTAAATGCGGGTTCACTTCCTCTAATTCAACCTTCCCAATTCCTAATTCATTAGCGTAGTTAGTATTTAAAGCGTATAGCCCGAACAGGTAGTAAGACGCGATGCTAAATAATAAATAATAATAATAGTTTTAATATGAAAAGAAGGGGGAGGGAGGTCAACCTATACTTGCGGTGTCTTAGCATGAGATAGTAAAGAATTTTTTAAACAGAGTCCCTCTTAAAATAATTTAAAGTTTAAAACATAATAATTAGGTTTGTAGTTGTAGTGAGTTTTATAAAACTCCAAAATGCTACTAGCCATGGTATTGAGGAGGAATAGAAAAAAATACAACTAATCACTTTTTTAGAGGTGTTTGAACCTCCAAAACACCCCACTCTCTCTCTCTCTCTCCCTTATTATGAACCTTATGGGAGTACATACATGGGTTGTTGATCAAAATACCATGGACTGTCCCCCTTTACCCCTCGCGCTGTTTGTGTTCTTTTTTGCTCACACATGTTATCTTTGTTCCTGTGGCCATTGAAAAATTGGGAATATAAAATAAAATATATTCAATTTTCTTAAATTCATTAAATGGATACAAAAAATATAGGTATATATTATGTACAAGGCGCTTTATTTAGCGTTTTACTTCCCGTTCGGGCTATACGCCAATATACTAATTACACTAATGTGTTAGGGATTAGTAAAGTTTAATTTAGAGGAAGTGCACTAGCATTTACGTGAAGGGAGAGTGGAAAACCACTAAAGAAAAACCACCCTCAGTGAATCAGACTAGGGTCGAACACCGATCTCCCCGTCTTCGGAAGTTTAGTTTCTTGTTAGAGTAGTGCCTTAGACCATGAGACCACCGAAGTGGGTTTCTTTTAACTATGTTACCTTATAAATTAGTGCTAAATTACAATTTATGAGTGATTGTACATGGGAACATATAAATAGTATTTACATACATTAATTAAGACATATACTTACAGCCCGAACGGCTAAAACAACGGGTTAAAACTGTAGACAAATTACGATATATTTATTATTTTCATTACAAAATAAATTTAATCTCGAGTGCAAGTTTTGGTGTTTTTTTTATAGATTATTCTATTTAATCTTTGTAGTGTATCGTAATACTATTTGTTAAAATATGTACTTAATGAAATTTTTGTCTTAATCGAAGATAATACAACGTGTGTATTAATCTTGGTGAGAATCTATCATGCTTTAATTTATCATTTTAATTCTGACCTACCTCAAACGTGTGTATATTGATCAAATAGATTTTAAGGGAATTATTTGGTTACCTTCAAATTATATTTAAATTATCTCAGTCCTATTCAAACTATTACTTTATAGTTTGGGACCCTAAGCCTAAGGCAATGCAACTTGAATAGTCTTAACTAAGTTCAAAGTTGCTATTTTGTTTAAAAGTATGTACTCTCGTGCTATACACACACACATTATATATATATATATATATATATATATATAATCATTAGGAAAAAAGTATAAAATGATAAAATACTGTTAAACTATTTCGTTTACTATTAGTCCTTATCTTGACGTAAGACGCTTTGCGAGCTATTTGCATTTTAATAATTGTCTGAGTTCCCTTTTTAATAGAGCGGATAGTGAGTGATAAAGCCTTCTGTTACATTGCAATTTGTTTCTCAACGTCCTTGTCCCATTCCATATCAGTGGATATATATATATATATATATATATATATATATTACTTGGGTATACATACAAACCCGCGCGTGGACACACACATAAACACAAATACACGTCTCTATGCCGACGGCACTGCTCTGAAAATAACATTTTCTCTTTATCTCATTCTCAGTGTTTTGATACAATTTCGATTTAACTTGATAAAAACGTTAAAATGCTTTACTTAAAGTCGAAAATCCAGTATTTTTTTAAAATATAATTTTCACAAACTGATTTAATATGGGTGTAAATGTGATTCACATTTATACTTAAATTAGTAACATATTTAAAATAAAACATCTATGTTACACTGATTATTTTCATTGTTGATTCGAACAAAATAAGCTCCAAAACTTTATTTTAACCCGCATCGGGGATCGTATTGTCTAAGGCGTCAGTCACTCTTCAACAGACTGGACTCCCGATGTAGATGAGGTTGACATTCGAATTCTTGCGGAGTATACTGAGCCTGGTTCTCTCAAAATTGTTTCGAAACCTTCCTCCACGCAAATTAGGCTACATTTCTTTCAAAAAATTCCACCTTTCTTAACCCTACTCCATTGTTGTAAATAGGCGGATAGCCCGGCCATGCTTTTGTGTTTATAGATGCGTTGCAGACAGACACGTTTTTTTAAAAATTTACGTGGACACGTTCCTTCGCTGTGTAGGCCCTTTAATTATATTTAACTTTATGCTAGAATTATGAAAATATGTACAGTATATGTAGGGAGATATTATTCTAATCGAGGGGTACAATGCTGCTACTTTACTATTTAAATCAACCTAAAGAATGACTACATAATACAAGTTGTTGCAGAAACTATTTTGAGTTTGAATGTACTTTAGGCCGGAGGGGAGTGAACAGTATCCGGTCCGTGCGATTGAGCGCCAAGGCTTGCTTACTTGTTTGGCTTGATTAGTGTGAGGTAGTGCCAGGATCACAGTAGACACTCCAGGCCGTGCCGAGCCGTACCAAAAACTGTGACGTACTTGGCTGAATGACGCGCGGGAAAAAGAAGGCTGAAGTCAAAGCAGTTCTTTTACCGAGCCAATACGCTGTGGTGTGTTAAACACGTTTACAAACCGTGAAATAAAGGAACTGAAGAAACGTGGGAAATAACGGCCAACAATAAGAATTTACTTAACCGTGAGGATTTTTCTTTGGATAAATCTGTTGGTTACATTCTTGTAGGAAGGAAGCGTGTTCGTGTAGTGCGTGAAAGGAAAAAGGTGTGGAGAAATTTTATTTTGCTTGGTTGGTGCGGTGTCCTTCTGTCTACTTCATCCCTCTTTCTCGTTTCTTTTTTCTTCTCTCTCTGTTTTTCGTGCTTAGCGTCAGTCTTCTGTTTACCGTAGTTTTTTTTGAAGCGAAGCATTGAACGGTGGTGTATGTGTTTGCTAGCGTGGCGTGAAACTTAGCTGGCTTCTTTCAAAGTATCGCGACGTGGTGATAAGTATTTATCGCGGTGGCTGGTCCGACAGATAAATAAATATATCGAACCGTTTTAGGTTGTGCTGTCAAAATTGTGTGTTGGTGGAAAAGGAAAACAATTTTGAAGTAAAGTTTGTGAAACTCATGATTTTCTGTAATTAGTGTGGTTTTATGACAGTTAATATTAGAATTCTGGACTTATTAAAGGATATTAACTAATCTACCTTTGGTAAGTTTTTTAAACAACTTAATATAAAACTTAAAATGTATAAAAAATAATGTTTCTAGTTTTGTCTGAATGTTTTTATTATGGTATTAAAAGCAACAGTATTCTTGGAAATAAATCCATGAGCATCACCTTTAATACTGGTGTATCAGCCATATTGAAAACATTGAACATCATTTTGGGCGGGAAAAACGTGAAACTCTTTTGTGTCATGTTTTTCATTTTAATTATTAAACATCCGCAATATTTCATCGACGCCAACTTAAAAAAATAGTTATATTTTCGCCTAAACATAGATGTGCTTAGGTACTATATCTTTATTACAGAAGATGGAAATTGTAAGTATGCATTATTTCCTTTTAAATAACGCTTCTTTAGGAATTATTTAACGTAAAGTTTAAAAATCAATCTTGGGTGTTTATTATTTTTAAATTGACTTGATTACAATTTAGGTTTTTGGTTAATTCGTTAAGCGTTCGTTCGACGTGCACTAGGTGCTGATTTTGACATTTGGATTTTCATGGTGAGTTTCTTATCGTCTCTCAAAGCGAAAACCACTAAACTTCCTCGTACTTTGTTATTAAATTAATGTAAGATCAAAACCAAACAGGCAGTTACGCGTAGCACTAACAATATATTTAGTTTATGTGATACGAGAGCATTGTCAATATATGATACGCTACTGTTAATAATTAGTTTTCATAGTAGTCCTAATTTGATAAATATTGTTTTGCTCTTACACCTATTTGACATGAACGTAGGATCTACGACAGTTTGTGCATCCCTCAAACGATCGATCGCCTACATAACAGTGGATTAACAGCCCCACATCTTTAAGACTTTTTATAACTGAAGACATTTGATGCGATTATTCAATGTATTTTAATGTCATTGTGGCTCATTGTTGATAAGTCAGAATTGAACAAAGTTAAGTGGATAGGTCTATGTATTTTTACATGAGCATAAATCAAATTAGACGCTATTTATTCTTTTTCTTTTTGAGAGAAATAAGAACATTTAATTGTTAGGTTTAATACCCCTTATATTGTTTTTTGGTCACAACACTTTTAATTTAAATATTCTGAACTGACACATAAATAGAGAGCGTTTTGTTACATTAGGAATGCACTTACAGATGTTTAAAAAAATCTGATTTAGCATTAATAGCCCATAGTGAATTTTAAATTCATGTATGCATTAAAGAGGTATTTTAAAGGGTTTTAAGCCCCCTCCTTCTTAATACCATCTTCACTTAATAATATCATCTTTGTTTGATGAAATTAAAGAAAAGGTTATATTTGAATACGCACATAACTATAATTATTATTTAGGTAGCGCAATACAATTATATTGTTAAGAGCCAAGTTGGGGTTGGGGAGTCACTTATCCGTCCCCTATCAAATATTTAAATTTAAAAAAGCATATTTACCGTTGAAACATCAAAATATAGGTTTATAAGCAAATTTATTTTACATTAACCACCGTTATTATGTAAAGCCTAGATTGATTTTAACGCCCTTAGCACAACTATGTAAGGGCTATTAACAACTGACATTGCATTTAATGATATATCACAATCCCTTGTAACACACCCTATTTGGAACCACATTAGGACAAAGCTACTTTGACTTGACTGGGATTTGAACTCCAAACCTAGCAGAGCTGGTTGGTTTTTGCATCAAATAATGTCTTCTTAGCGGTCTTGACCACGGCATGGGACAATTGATTAAAATGAATAAAATATTTCAAGCAATTAAAATTACTATCAACTAATAGGATGAGCATTATATGTACATTTAAATTTCTGGGAAATTTATATATGCAAACTGTAATCAATAGCAAATTCGTCTAAATAATTATAGTTTTGGAAATAACCCTGTTTTTTAAACATTTTCTACAGTTGCCAACCAAAGAATAATGCATACATTTAGCACATTTGAGGGATTTTTTTAAATCCTAACATGCAAAAATAAAATAAGCCATTTATAGCACTTATGAACATTATTTTAACCTCAGTTCATATATAAATGTACACCTTAATTTTTTTTTATGAATGTACCTTTAAGCTAGTTTTGGAAAATACAAACATATTTTCTTTTGCTCAGCAATGATAACATTGGTGTTATTTTATAAATATTGATATTTCTCAAAATTGACAGCCCCAGATCACATGACTTGACGTATGAAGACGTAGGATCTTTATCTAGCTGTCAGATATGTCAATTATTAAGAAAATTGGGGTAGCCTAGACCAAAAAAATACACAATATCCTCTAGAGACATTTAATTTTCATAAATTTTCTTGGCCTCCGGTATTTGGGGGGCTTGCCCCCCCCCCCCAACCCTACCCCAAAATCTCATTATAAATATGGCTTTCAGTTGAGGGTTTTTAAATAATTATGTTTATTTTGCTCGTTTCTAGATATTTATGAAAAGTAGATACTGCTAGATTTGGGTTTACCAATCAGGCAGCTAATTTATTTTTTAATATTAAGTAACAAATTAGTAGACATATTAAAACTACAATTAAAAAAACTTGCTTATTTTTAGTTTAGTAATGTTTAGGTTGTACAATATTTTCACTCGTTTAAGGATACAGAAAGAATATTTCTAAAACTAAATTCCCCGATGTACTTTCTTGGAAGAAGAATTAAATTCTTACACAACTTTAACCACCTCCTCTCTTCCCCATAGCGCCCCGCGCCTTTCCTCCTTTCAAAGTCAACCCTAGCGCCTGAACGTGCAACTAAAATATGAATGTCCTTTGAATTCAAATATCCCTGTCAAGTGGAATCGCCGTAAGAAGCCTTTAACGTTTTAACACAAGGGTTAAAATAACAATTTCCTCTATAATGAAGGGCTGAGCAGGGTTGCGAGAGAAAATGCACTCGCATTGACGAATAGAGGGAATGGTAAAACCACTCCCATTGTATCCGGCAGAGTCAAACTCTGGCCTTCCTGCCACTGACGATCCAATCCTTTGCGATCCTAACGCCTTAGACTGTGTGAGTACCAGCTCGATTATATAGTATATATATATATATATATATATATATGAATGCTAACAAAACTATCAAAGATACTTTAATTAATGTTCATACGTCAAATCATATAGCCTATTATACAATTATCACGGAGGAGAAATCGTATCAATGCCTATAAAAATAATAAAGATACATTTGGTCGCTATTGCGATCAAAATAATATGTTTAGTCAACCAAACCAACATATTTAGTTTGTATTTACGTACCATAAATTGTAGGCTATATTGATTAGAAAACACGTATGTTAAACGAAAGTCATGAAACTTTACAAAATATAAAATAGGGATATTTAACTTGGAATTTCTGAACCAATTGAAGACATACCCACACGATTTACGAACCAGCTTATTTAACTTTAAGGTAGACACAACAGACAGTTCTGTCCCCCTCCCCCTTTTCCCGTCAAGTTAGCACTGACAGCTGTGCCAGGAATCTTAACACGTGGTGGCTACAAACGGGGAAAAGTCAGGAAATTTGTTGCTGTCAGGGAAAACGGGGTAATATCAGGGAATTGAATTAAAAATACGGAAAATTCAGGAAATTTTAATACCGGTCCATAAAAACAATTAATTTCGAACCTAAACACTAAGGGGGTGTTCAAGTATTATGTGTAAGAACATTTTTGGCAATTTTTAACCCCTCCCCCCTTGTAAGCAAAAATAAGCAAATGCCTGACCCCCACCCCCTATTGCTTACGTAAGATTTTTCAACTTATTTTCATTTGTTGACAGGAATAACCGTTCTTTTTTTAGTGCAATTTTGTTTATAGCCTGGACAGGTAGTAAGACGCGATAGTAAAATAAAAATAAAAATCATGCAATCTATAAATTGCTGCTAACTATCAACATAGAGGTGCAAATTAATATTGCAAAATAACACCGGTATACAATGAACTTAAATTTATTGAAAAGGTGAAATTAAAACAAGCTATAACATTATCAAAGTTTAAAATTTTAGTTTACTTTTAATTTAAGTTATAAAAAGTATTAATAGTGAATACATGAATATATTTATTAAAAAAAAACACCCTAAACGCCATTTAATCCGATGACCAAGGTCCTTGAATCCACGTCTCAACACTTTCAATTATTATGTTTATATTTTAGGGGGAAAAGGGGAAGGCTAGGTCACTCAAGCTTTGGCTTACCTCTATAGAAGATCAGCCAAAGCTATTATCTATGCTGTTATGTATGTTAATTAAGTCAATACCAGGCCTCCACCGTGGTTAGGATTCCACGTTAAACTGTAGGTCCTCCATTTCATCTCACAATCACCCTACCATTACACATTAGCGTAAGTGCGTATAACCCGAACGGGTAGTAAGACGCGGTGCTAATAATAATAATAATAATAATAATTAAGTCAATAAAAAGTGGATTTTTTCCCCTGTAAACCTATAAACGCTAGGGAATTTTATAATATAAGTTTTCTTAGCCACTCTGGATCAGGACCATAAATTCAGCAGTCCGAGCTAAGGTTTCGGACATTAAGCCGGTTTAGAATCACCGACACATACAAAATTAACTTCAAGGTACTTACTGTACTTATTTTAATGATAAATAAAAACTATAACTTAAAATTTGAGATTATAATAAACGTATGAAGATTTTTAAAGTAAATAATCTTCTTCTTGTTGCTGATACCTTTGGCTTTGTACAGGGTGTGTAGTGTTACTAAGGCCGCCACTAAACGTGTGATTTTATATCTGTCGAATAATGGGGCTGTAATGATGCATTGTTGATCGATTCAACCAATTTAACTTTGCGGGTGTTGGAAGTGCGGTCGTTATGTTCACGTACGCGCGACCTGGCGTCTCATTGTGTTTGTGCGGTTGGTATTTTGGAAATTACGCGGTGAAATGACTGCGTTTTGCTCCAGGAGCTGTGTGGAGATATCTCACGTAGCCTGACCAAGGTTGTTTATCGGGACTTGACCTTTCACTAGGACACATAAGTGTGTTATTGGATACAATATTTCGATAGTACACTTGAAGTCTTCGGAAGGGGTTTGAAATAATGGCTGTCACAAGGAATTATAATTCCACTGTTTTGTATATTTCACGGAGATTTAACTAACACACATGTTGTAAACATGTTTAATTGTAATTATTATTTATTATAATTGAATCTTTTAGCCGAACTTTATCTGATTACCAAACCCTTCCTTCACCTCTGACAAGACATCTTGTGAATGTGAGGAATGCCGGGTCTCCACCGTGGTTCGGATTCCACGTTAAACTGTAGGTCCTTCATTTCATCTCACAATCACCCTACCATTACACATTAGCGTAAGTGCGTATAACCCGAACGGGTAGTAAGACGCGGTGCTAATAATAATAATAATAATAATTTTAGCCGAACAGATAATAGTAAATGTTTATTAATAATATATTTCCACTTACTGCCATTTCATTTTTAATTCTCTATACAACTTTATTTTGCAACAATGTTATAACACACAGTAGAATAATCAATCATTTTAAAGTAGACCTCAAGTCCCAGTCTGGTGCCGCATGTTTAGTTACCGTCACTCTTAGCAGTTTGTGTCTATTTTCACAGTTTTATTAAATGCTATCTTTTTGTCATTGTTACTGTGCATTTATTTTACAATTATTTCAAATACTACACATTTATACACCTTGGAATGTATTCTGCATCTCACATTTTACAATTAAATTAGATTGAACCTAATTATTATAAGTATAAATTATTATGGATATCCAATAAAAATATATATATTCATTAAAAGGTTATTCAAGATTCGAATGGAATTTAGATATTTCCGTGTCAGGCAAATATTTTATACATTTAAGTTAGGTATATCATCCGATGTAGCTACTTTCTAAACAAGAGACTAAACTATCACTTCCATTTTTGCGACTACCATATTTCATGGCACAAGGTGTAATTTGCATAGTTAAACGGGTCCGTCTAACTACTTGAGTATTTAATATCGAGTTGAAGGACCTTTCAAATATCTGTGCTCACATGCCACACCTGTCACCTACGACAACTTGAACCTAGGACAAAGAAGATATTTACTGGAGGTTCTTGGAGGAGACTGCTAAATAATCCTGGCGACTTTAAAAAAAATCTAATTGGCAAAAATATTTGATGCCTTATAAAGTGTGTGTTTCTGACTAAAAATTGCCATATCTTGTGTAAGAAGGGATTGTTGAAGCCGGCAATCAATTAATCCAATTATATTGCGCTTTCCAGTTTTCTCAACTAATTGCTAAACACAACATTAATAACTCAATTTAAGGTTGCCATGTGCACACACACAAACCAAATAAAGTTAACAATTTCTTTAATAGGGAAGAGTTATGTTTTTTACTTTTAGTGTATTTTGTGAGGTGAGATGATGACGAATCCTCTGGTTTTCGGTTCCACTTTATATTATTGTTTTTGTGAAGGTGTTGAAGGTAGGGGATACTCTGAGGTTGGAGTTTTGCTGTGCTCCGACCTATTTATTTTAGGGCTGGGTTCTTACTATATATGATAACTTGCTTATTTAATATTCTTTATTTATTATATTTATAAACTTAACCCGGTACGGTAGCTCAATGACTGTTTCTTTATATAGAGATATTAATCTGACGTGGACCGTTCCTATATAATGCAATGGAACGATGACTGTTAATTGGTATACATTTTTGATTATTCGTTCGCAAACCGTTTCCGTGAAGAGAAACTTTCTTTTTACTTCTATCTTTCGAAGTAAATTGTTCCAAAACCATCAGTTTTTTTTCCAGGTGACACCATGGTCTATATCCTTTGAGAAGTGAAAGAATGAGATGGAGTGAAAAACAGAGACAAAACATGTCTTTCAGCCATGTTTCCCAATTGTTTGCATTAGGGGTGGAGTAACTGCGAACGTTGCAATTTAGTTGTCAACAATAGAAAAATAAACATCTTTAGTCGCCTAACGATGAGAAAATTTCCTAACACATATGGATGCTTTGAGTTTTATATTTTGAAAATATTTTTTAATTTTAAAATATATGAAGGGTGGAAAATTTTGATTAGAATGATATTGACAACCAAATGCAATTTTATTTCATTACAGTGGGCTTAGACCTAAACGACCTTGAAATAATATTATTTTAAACGACCATATGAAATCATTCTAATAAACTAAAAGGACTCAGACCTACATGAAGGGATGCATCAAGTTGGCAACTTTATGGTATGTCTTATTCATTTGGTATGTGTTTAGGCAATAAAAAGTTAAGTAATTTAATCTAGCTTTGTCTTCAGCTATTATTGTACCTCAATTAGAATAACTCCAAACGTCCTGTATAGATTGGTCTAAATGGGTCGCTTTTTGGGAGGAATTCGCTTAAGATCCCACGGCCTTTAAGTATTTGTACTCAAGTCATGTTTTGTAAATCTTCTGCTGTTGGTTGGCAGGCCTAGTTGGCGCAAATTATGAAAAAAAACCAATATTTCTTAAAGCATTACGTCTTACTACTTGTTCAGGTTGTACTCATCTGTACTAATTTACGGTATGAGAAGGGCTGAATTTTACAGTACGTGTACCCAGATTTGCGCGAGGTAGTGTAAAACCATTTAGGATAAACCACCCTCAGTACACCCTACCGGGATTATAGACCCGATCTCCATGTCGTCGGCAGTCTAGCCTATAGCGAGAGTGACGCCTTAATACCATGTGACCACCAAGCAGGTTGTAATATAATTAATTACCGTTGGTCAATGCTACTATAAATTTGTTGGTTTATTATGTCTTCTATAGGGATCCTTTCGGACTATCCGCACACAGGGATTATTTTGTTTTCGGAAAAAAAAGGTAACTAGAAGAGATTAAAAAAAACTAAAACATTACTGGAATATTTGTGAATTTGGAACATTTTACTGAAAACTTGAAATAACGGGCCTTTGATTCGAAGAAAGTGAACTGAACTAAGCTAGATGATTCGAAAACACGTTTATTTTTCCCGCCCCCCTCCCGATTTTTCTTTCCCTGGAACATTTGGTTGCGTAACGACTATAGGGCCTATATTACCACATCAAGGTCAAATCATCAGGTTCTAAATACCGAAGACATGACCTCATGTTTGTCACTTTTATGTTAAATGAAATTTCATTTCTCTATGATACTCTATAAAGTGTATAGACAAATGTGAATTCCTTTGGTAAAACGTGAAAAAAAAACAAGTATATTTTAAGACAATATTGACAAACTTAAATAGAGATATATAATGTATAGGAAATGTACTCACATTTCCGTGGAGGGAGGGTAAATAAACCTCACTAAGTGTACTCTAACGGTATTCGAGCCCTAGACCTCCCCGTCACTGTCAAACCAGACGAAACAGACGTCTCCATCCGTGTGCCCATCCAGTGCGGGCTTCAATAAGGTTCCTTGTATGGCGGCGACCCGGCTACATTTCACATCCTTACGATCATCCCCATCTTTCAACAATCTCTCTCCGCGCGTGCTGAAAGCCTTCATGCGTGATGCAGAAGTGGGATGGGCCCAGATAGAAAACACATGTGTGATAACTCACAGACGCTAGTCTGTGTGGAGTGAAACCGATCACTCGTCGTTTCATTGGGAGCGGTAGGGAAAACAAATTATTTTTAGTCCGACCCAACTGAAGAGCGAGTTTACATTACGTGACGTACCTTCTGATTACTCTGAAAGATAGCAAGCTTATAGTAGAAATTTGATTACAAGAAACCCTTAGAAAATACAAACATATGGTTTTGCGGTCAACACTGATAATTTTTATTGTTATTTTATAGGTATTGATTTTATGGTAATAACAAATGTGGCAGCTTCATATCACATCACTTGACGTGTGCATGCGTGAAAGTAGGACTAGTAACTTCTACCTTTCAGGGCAAACTGAGTGTTAATAAGCTGAGTTGAGTCGTTAAAGATGATATTATACATTTAAAGGTAGAGTGGCTACGGAGATAAACAAGTTTAGGTGACCTTGTTTTGAGCCAGGCACTGCCTTAAATAATTTAATATACAGTCCATGCTATTTGCATTCACCCAACAAACCGAATGTAGCTAGCAATAATATGTATATTATGTTTAGAAAGAGCATCTTGATTACTTTACTTTCCATTCTTCTCAAAAACTCGAAGATAAAAAATCCAGGTTCATCTGAGGGTTTGGGGGTACGCTTCTGGTGTCTACATTTTTGTCAAGTTGTGTATTGTGTGAACCGTGTTCCTCTTTGTCCGATGGCAGCAGCGTTAAGTGTACTGTTCTTTGACCAGTACCATTGTCTAGTAGACTACTTATTTGATAATTTTATTAATAACTAATCTATATTTAGCACCGCGTCTTACTACCCGTTCGGGTTATACGCTTAAATACTAATCACGCTAATGAGCTAGGAGTTGAGAAGGGTTGAATAATTGGAAGTGAACCCACATTTGAGTGTATGGAGAGTGGAAAACCATTTAAGAAAAACTACCCCCAGTTCACCCGTGTAAGATTCGATCCTCAGTCTCCCCGTACTCGGCAGTCTAGCTCAACACGAAACTAGCGCGTTAGATAACTACGCCACCTAAGGCGGAACTAATCTATAAGTAGGCCTAATATCCCCGTGAATTGTGAATAAATATACATGTATAATGTATATATGTATTATTAATTTTAAACTAATATTTGTTCATAATTCAAGAAACTTGTGTTTTAAGTAATTATTCCTCCAAAAGGGTATCTACCTATCCAGCTTATGAAGTTCAGGACCTGCTTCTTGAAAACAGCAAACAAAGCTAGAGAAGTTCTAATGACCTTGACCAATGTCTGTGGGATTGCAACACTCCCCCTTGCCCCTCGCAACAAACATTGGCCAATGAACTAGGGTGCTTACAACCCAGGGCTTGCTGAATACTTATCTCAAGCAAAACAGTGTGCCAACTGTTGAACAAATATTCAAGAATCAAGATCACATTAATCATTTACTAGGCTAATATAGCTCAAGTAAAATAAAATAAAATAAATGAAAATAATATATGTGAAATAATCGTATAAATAACAAGCTTTAAACTATGCAACAATTAAATACATATTTGATTATGTTTATGCATTACAGGCACATGTATCATCATGTATTTGGCAAGCATATTTACCCCCATTCTAGAGTATACACGGGTGAAGTAGGGGTGGGAGGGTGCCCACGGAGCTAAGGGCTCCAGGTTTGATTTCCGGCATGGCCTAAAAATATTATTGGTAACATTTGGATTTACCTTCTCACGGTGATGAATTAACGGTCGGGGGGCTGGGTGCTGTGTTTGTTCTAAATTGAAGTTAAGCCGTGTGATGATAATCACTTGACCCAGAAAGTGCATACTAAATACTTCAAATAAATGAAAATGCAACCTGTGTGTACTTTTAATTACACTCAACCAATTTAATAGTGTATGTCCCTCTTATACAGTCAGGAGTGTGCTCATAACTCTTAGCCCTGACATTTTTACTAAAATCTCAGATTATTTAGGTATTGCGATGAACTGCAGTGTTTTGATATTCCATTACAATTCTGTGGATGATAATCATTGGTAGTTTCACATTTTGGCGTGTTTTAAGCATAGTTCTGGAGTATTTTTATGAAGTCAGAATACGTATTAGGCTCTAAAGGTGGATATTGAAACAAAGATATAAATAAGTAAAAAAAAAAGAGAAACGAGGGGAGCTGGGAGGCGCGAAGTTTCCCAAGATAGAATGCGAGTACGAAAAAAAAAAAAATGTTTGAGGTCCATTGTTCTAAACTAGAAGTACTTATGTTTAAATATTTCCAGGGGAAGCATCTCTTGACCTTCTTGGTCAACGGTGGTTAAAAGTCTTTTGAGTCTTTTAGAGTACAACATACCTATTAATTTTCTCTGAATATGCCACTGGATCTAGCAAATATTGTCAAATTGTAAAAACAAATAAAAACTTTAATCATATTATTTGATCTATTAAACGAGTGAAGCGAGTTCTCCGTTTTAACTCCACCGATCTGCATATCTATGGTGGATAAGTTTCACGATAACTTTTAAACGCATCAACCGATTTAATTCAAACTTAGCACAGTTGTTATTTGTACCGTTGAACAGATAATTTTCTTTAGGGAATAAAATCAAGCCAAGGGTTGGGAAGAAATCCACCCTTAAATTATGTTTAAATTCTAACATTAATTATTACATGTATTTACTTTTTATGGCATTTCACTGATACCTTATACGGATCTAAATTGGTTTATAGGTGCAAATTACTGTAATAACATTAAACAAAATATAAGTTTTTTAATACTTTTTTTTTGTGGAGGAGGAGGTAACTCATATAGCTTGGGACCCCACAAGTGAAGCTTGCGACCCCACAAGTGAAGCTTGCCCAGAGCCCTACGTTTACCAAGGGCTGACCTGATATTATTTTTCATTTGGATAGTGTGACTAATTCTGACCCTGTTGGACCGGTTCTACACTGACCTTTCAAATTAAACCCCATATTTTCTTATGAATGTACACATGTGAGAGCTAAACAAAGCTTATAGATCTACTTTCACATATTCATACGTAAAGAAAGACATGTTATATGCAGCTGTAATTTTTATTATATATATTAATATATATATTAATAATAACTCTAAAATAACACTAATAATACGTATAGTAAAATGTCATCAATATTGACCGCAACAAATGTGTTTTGTATTTTCTAAAAGGTTCTCCCAACGTTTATTCGTAAGAAAGTCGAGGTATAGGTTACATTATTTTAAAGCGTACTAAAATAATAAAACTAATTATTTATTTTCCAAGGCAAAATTCTAAGATTAGCATAGCATACTCTATTAGATTTACATTTCTATTTCGGATATATATATATAAAAAAAAATTATCGTACATTTTGTGTACTCAACGTCTAAGCGCGAAGGAAGGAAGGTCTCTTAATGTGACAAAAGCCCTATCTAGGATTTCAGACGCCTGTATAACGACACGTTGAATGGGCGGGGAATGGAAAGGGGGTGAATGGCGTCTGGATAGCGCCCGCCACCCGTCTCTGGCCTGTGTGGCTTTAGAAACTACGATAATAGCTATAGTATGAACGCTATATGAAGAACCCTACCTAATACTTCTCAAAACTATTAGAGCTAAGTCGACATCGGTTATCTTGGGGTAATGCTCCCTCCTCAGGACCCGATGTTCGTGGGTTCAAACCCAACTGGCGTTGAAAGATTTTTCTTGAGTGATAATAAAATCCGTAGTACAACATCCTTCGTAGGTCAAGTAAAGTCGTCGGTCCCAAGTCGATTGTGGCATGTAAATGAACTTTGGAAGATGTGGGAATATACCTTAACGGCAAAATTTGTTGGCCCTTTCGTGCTCGCTCATACAAATTCTCATGTGCTGATAAAATCAGTCGGTTCAGAAAGTGGACGTTAAATACCTAAAATAAAAAATAAAATTAATACTTGATACATCTACTTTTATGTAGGTTGTCCATAAGTCAACATGTTTGTGATAAGTAGCTGGTAACTGTTTCTGTTGACATCTCTAAATAAGTTTAGTGACCTTTTGTCATCGTTGACTACACAAAGCTTTTAAGTGCTCTAAAAACCCGCAATGGTGATCAAGTGACATATATCGTAGACTTGGAACCTATTATAAAAAATACTAGGCCACAAAAAGTTATTACCATGCTTGTCCTTTAATCCTGTGAGAATGGCTTTAAGAGTCTCTCTCATTTAGAATTAACCGAATAATTGTATAATTAATTACTCTAGAAAGAGAAATTTCTTAGAACCATGGTTTTCCACGTTCTTTATTTGACGATGAACATTTTGAGATAAATGATTTTAAAAAAAAGATGGTTTTACTTACTTGTCTCACTAACTCCCCTCAGTCCTCACTTCTAATATAAATACAGAAAACAACACACCCCAAAGCAACGTTTGGTTCGGGGTCTAGCGTATTACCTACCTTTAAGAGGCACGGAAAAAGAAAATAATCTAATTAAATCTGCAGTACTTTAGTTTAAAAAAATATCATACTGTAGAATTTAAATTTTAATCAAATAGCGTTTTGTAGCATCTTAAGTTAAAACACCCTAAACAGGGTTGATTTTCACCTGAAAAACACGGGTAACCTTGAAAAGTAAGGAAATAAGGTGTGTGTGACAAGGAAAAACAAGTCAGGGAAATTACTTATTAGAATTTTCAGATGTGTGCAATAATTTTCAAAACACAAAGTAGAATGTATTTATGTAGATGTATATAATTAGTTATGCTTTTTAATACAATTCATGTTATTTGCAAATAACCCTGACACACGTGTCAAGAATTCAACAGAAAATTGTGAAAAAAGTGACAATTATAGTTTTTAATATAAAATATTGGTATGTTGCTTAATTTTTGGTCTGGAAAAGCTGAAAAAGTCGGCGAATTTCCAAACTTAAAAAATAATATCAACCCCACCTAAATTATTTTTTACTCAGTAAAAACACACTGCACTTGTTGGTTAAATTTTCACAAAATACTAGGTTTTCTTTAGTTTAACGGATTCTTCAGACACTCGAGAACAACAATATATTTACTCAAAAGGCTCTTTGTATCGACACTACTCTCAGGTGTCCGTTGTCTTTAAAGTTACATTTCCGAATGCAAATTTTGGGTTTGTTATGACGTGTAATAACTGAACCAGATCTCTTTTTATGTCTTTCTTAATGTTCTTAGAAAATTGACAGGAAATACCTAAACTCATCACGAAAGTCCTATAGCATTAACAAATAACGTGTTTTTGTGTACATAAGATTCCTAGAATAGTCACGGAAACGATTATATTCCTCGGATTAAAATAATTTTCAATTTAGTTTTCTATTGAGGTACGAATTTGCAAATATTTCTTTGAAATTATCAAGTACAAAAATATTTACTCTTATCGCTTGTGCGATTTTTCCGTGTGTCTGCCTCTTCATTATTTAAATTATCCGTGGGATGGAATGGGCTCTAAATCTTTGGGGAGCTGTTCTCCATGTCAGGAGCAAAAGTAGGATCGTGCTCGTTTCGTTGTACGACAGGAAACGGATCCTGATAAAAAATAAAAACTAGTGCCCACAGCAGTAAGTCTATCAATGGGTGGTATTGTGGAAGTGCCGTCTTGGCGATTCTCAGACAGGCTTGCACCACGTGTAGACTCTAAGAGTGAGGAGAAAGAGGGGAACAAGTTACGTGAACAAGAGTCGAGAAGTTTTCAAGGTCAAGCAACTCTTCGACCGCTCAGGTGAAGGGGCTTCTTCAGCTAATAGAACTATGTATAGTCTGGCTGCCACGTGAAGAACCATTTAAACAAATAAATGTATAGGTTGACTTTTAGCTTCCTAGAATTTGGCCAACAATTAAAAGATTAAAAAACTAAAGTAAAAACTAAACAGTTTTATTCACATTTGGTCCTCGCCTTGAGTTAAATATGAATAGGTGACCTGGCGGTCTAGGGGTAAGGTGTCAGACTTCTATGCTGGTGGCCGGGGTTCAATCCCCGGTCCCGGCATAAATTTATCTATCACCCTACCATTACACATTAGCGTAAGTGCGTAGCCTATAACCCGAACGGGTAGTAAGACGCGGTGCTAATAATAATAATAATAAATATGAATAATTAACGAAAATGTCAATTTTTTTGGTGGCAAAGACTTTTTCTACAACAATATTTTTTTCAAGAAAATGTGTTCTAAGTTTATTTGATTACAAAAATCAACCAACAAATTATAGTTTTTTTTATAAAGTTCATGCGGTGTTGATACTTTCAGAATGGCAAATTAACTTTACTTAATTTTACTATAGGCCTACACTGCAGAATATATATACAACTGATTTAATTAAGTGGTTAGATTCACTTGAGGCGTGGAAATCCCAAAGGGGCTAAATATAATGATATAGCATATTTGTTTTTTTAATCTTAAAATGGTCTATACACCAAAGCGATTGTCCATCTCAAAGGCCTACAATGTTCAAGCATACATCTAAAATGTTTGCAATTCTGCTCATAGATAGCGTTGGAGCTAACTCGCAGACCTTTTGCAGTTCCAGATCCTTTAGACCTGGGCTCGATACCCGGTGCTTCCAGAATCTTTTTATGACGCAGTGGTTCTGGAACTGGGTCAAAATCAGCCTCGTGATGAAAAATGAAGGGCTATTTGAATAAAGAAGTAGCGACTCTGGTTTATAAAACTGAGATTAACGGGCGCAGGGCTCTTTGGGCTGACCACATAACATCTCTCCACAAATGTTAAGCATTAAGGTAAGGCGCCACAGCCACCGGACTGGACTTGACTTGACATGACTGGACTAATGCGGATATGCGCCACAGCGAACAGACTTGAGTTGACTGTGTAGTCTAAAACATCTCAGTTTATTCTGCATTTCTCTCAGCATAATATGAATTCCAGCCAGGTCTCCACCGTGGTTCATATTCCACGTTAAACTGTAGGTCCTCCATTTCATCTCACAATCACCCTACCATTACACATTAGCGTAAGTGCGTATAACCCGAACGGTTAGTAAGACGCGGTGCTAATAATAATAATAATATGAATTCCAGGCAAAAGTTATTGGATTTAAGTTCTGAATCCGATTCAGATGAAGATTTTTTGAATTGTTGTGCATTATTGCTATCGAAAAAGAAGAGAACTGGACTGTCTCTATAAGTTGCTCTTCCAAAGACATTTTAAAACTGTTTTAATAATATTAGAATGTTTTAAAAATTGAGTTTTATTATTCGAGAGCTTATTTTTTTAAAGAATATATATACATACACTTTAGATAGAATTGTAAATACGAGTGCCTTAGATTTGTACTTTTAATACAATTTTAAATATGAACATGCTAGACGTAGAGTATGTAAACAACTGCTCACGTGCTGGAGATAGTGTTGTTACGAGTGGTGGGGGAAACAGACTCAAGTTAGTTTTCCAATTGGGACCGTACACGACCTGACTCCGGTCGGCAGATTATGTCAAGTCCAGTCGATTCTGGTCGCAGTGGCGCCTAGACCATAAAGAAACATTATATGGAAAATCACACTGGACTCAAGTCAAGTCAAGTAAAGTCCAGTCCGGTGGCTGTGGCGCCGCAGCTTTATCATCGCTAACGCCGGCGGCCGCTTGGTCGGTAAAGGGGTCGTCCATAAACCACGTAACACTTTGAGGGGGAGGAGGGAGACCACTAATGTCTACATGCTGTTGCAAGGGGGGAGGGTGGGGTACATCAAAGTGTTACGTATACTCAAGTTCTAATGTTCAAAAATAATATTATTGTTCATGTTTTCACCTTTGATAAACATACTTATCGATAACTTCCGAATATTTGTGGCGTTGAAAATGCAAGGTCAGCACTTAATTTTGGTCTACTAATATTTTTAATGCGCTTAGGTGTTACTGTCTGCTCGAGACTACGAACTCCAAGCACATTCGAAAACACGTATTTCCATGCGCATGACAGTGACATATTAATACTCACCGCACTTGTTTAAATTGGTCCAATCTACTGACTTCCTCACGTGGTTTTAGTTGGATAGCAGTTGTTAATCGAAGCGGCTTTAATTTATAATTATAGTTGAGTTTGAGTATAATTCTCTTACATAGGCCGTGAATAATTGCTTGTATTTGTACAAAAACGAAAATAATTTCTTTATAAAGAGGAGACTTGTTCATTGTTTGCGTATAAAAAGCGAGATCCAGATAAAAAACAGTGTAAGAGTCTCGAAAAGATGTAGTGAAATGGAAAGAAGCAAAAGTACAGAATTTATCTCAAGGCAAGTTTTAGGAGTCCATCAATAGTGTTATTTCTTCGTACCAGAAGCATGTTATGAAAAGTAAAGCTTCAAATATCATTAATTATTTTCAAAAGGTAGGTATATATAAGCCTATACCTTTTCCCTTCTGATAAATTATTGTGTATGTATCTAAATGAAACTATTATACACTCGCTACGGTGAACGCATTGTCTAAATTGTCATTTTCTCAGTAGACTAGACGGCCGATGTTGGGGAGATGGGATTCGATTACCAGTCAGATCTACTGAGCGTTGCTTTTCTTAAATGGTTTCCCGCCCTCCCTCCATGCAAATGCTGGTAAATTTTCTTTCAAATTCAACCTTTTTAGTGTACATTTTATATGATGGTGCAGTCAAATTGTGTAGTTATTCTATTTATTTTTTATTATATTTATCTAATGGGGTAGACATGAGGAAGGTAAAATTTTAGAGGTACTCTACCCTCATTAACAGGGAGAGAGAATATCTAGGTGTTGATAAGTTAAATAAAGTAAAATTGTAGATTATTCCAAAATATAATTTAGAAAAGTTGTATGCCTAGAATTGTTTAATTAGATCTTTATATGATGATAATATGACTATAAAAAAAGTACACAGTATTAAGAAAGATGTTTCCTCAGCGTCAAGCATCGTATGTGGGCACTTTAACGTCATCATGTAGCGTCACTACAGAAAAGGGCCATCCTATTCAGCACACAGTAGTACCGTCTGGCTCTTACTCAGATCACAAACCTTGCATCCATAACATAAATATAACAGAGGTTTTTCCTAATGAACCTGAGGAATTAGATACCGATGTCTTTATGTCTGTACAAACAATAGTACTCTCTGAAATAATTTATAATCAGGATTTAAAATGGATTTTAAGAAGTATTAAATCTGAATCCCTCCTTTAGTATCACAAAACTTCCCTATGAAAAAATGACATTCATTCTTGGTTAGAAAAGTTATGTAACACGGGTGGTGTGTG
>CABFVX010000062.1:30891-71293 GCA_902151425.1 Timema shepardi
TCCCCGGATGATAGGGTGATACATGAGAATGATGGTGGTGGAAAGCAGAGAGGACCTTCAGTTTAACGTGGGTTCCGAACCACGGTGGATGACTGGCATTCCCCACATTCACAAAGCATGAAAGCACACACACTGCCAGAGGTGAAGGAAGGGTTTGGTAATCAGATAAATATGTGCTGGGACCGGGATGTGTACCCCGGAAGCCAACGCAGAGGTCTGACACATTACCCCTAGACCGCCAGGTCCCCTGAAATACTCAATCTAAGACGAGATAATTGTGAAGGTGAATTAAGAGAACTCCCGGTAGCAAGCACTATTGATGAAGAGAATCTGAAACCATCAAAAGCCATCCTTTTTTAGCAGGTCATCATCGAACTCCGATCTTCTGGATCAAAGTCGGGCTTATCGATCTTTCTACTAACACTGTCGGTTCCACTTTTAAACCAATGTGTGTTTTAGAACCGATTGTAAGAATTTTGAACTATATTTGTGTATATTAATAATCCGTAAACAAAATAGGCCCTAAGTTAAATTTTCAATATTAGAGGAAAAAATCCTTAAGGAAAAATTCTCCCCTTAATGTTTATAATATTAAAAGTTGTTACTGATGATGACCAATATATTTGATATATTGTTTCTCTGCTGAACAAGGCCGCCATTAGCAGACGTGGAGCTTTGGAAACTTCTCTTGTGGAGCCCCCAGTTATTTGCTTTGCCCCATATATCCCCATCCTCCCAAAATAAATAAAAATCTTAGTATTTCTTTAATGTTATTATAGCTGTCTACACCTCTATACCAATTTTCAGCCGTAAAAGGTATCAGGAAATGCCCTAAAAGGTAAAGGCATGTAATAATTAATGTTAGAAGCCGTGCGTTAATGCATAAAGGTTGATTCCCCCCAACCCTTATCTCGATTTTATTCCCTAACAAACTTGATCTATATAAAGACACAAAGGAACAAAAGTGCCCTGTTTAAATTAAATCGGTTAGTTCGTTCCAAAGTTATCTTGAGGCATATCCACCACAGACAGACAAAAATAGATCAGTGGAGTTAAAATGGAGAACTCAACTTCACTCGTTCATTAAACCAAACCACGTGATTATGTTTTTATTTGTTTTTACATTCTGACAATATTTGCTAGATTGTCTATACATGGAAAATACTATATGAACGCGCAAGCAATAATTTCCCACCCCGCCTTACGTGGGGCCCAACTATTATTGTTTATTTATTCTAAAAGCTGTACTCATGTAACAACTCTGATAAAAAAAAATGTTAATACGATTTTGACCCATCCGCTTCGGTGGCCGTATGGTCTATTGCGCTACTCTCTTAATAGACTAGACAGCTGGTGGTTTTTCCTAAAGGGTTTCCCATTCTCCACACAAATGCGGGTACACTCTCTCTAAATCCAACATTATTAATCCTTAGCCCACTAGTGTAATTAGTACATAAACGTATAACCAGAGTAGGTAGTTAAACTCTTCGTCTAGAAAAAAAAAATCCTTGCATTCCTACTAATTCCTAAACCCGACTGAATAAATCTGTACTTTTAAAAAGTTATCATATTCTTCCGAATGGTTTGCTTCGCTCGTATTCTCTTCACTTTTGTTTATTCTCACGATCAACAAAAAGCAGATGTTTTGTGTACTACAGTGTTGCCAAATTTCTTAGTTATGGTTCTTTATTCAATGTATATTTGGGGAGAGGTTGAGAAGATTTAGGTGATTATTTAATATTTTAAGTAAATTTCCAGATAAAAAAAATTCCTTCGTTTTATTATTGACTTGTGCTACTATAAATTATAATGTGTAATCAAAAAGTAAGCCTAATATGTTATATTTCTATTGCTCTTACAAAACCATGCCATTGAATTGTATAGGTTGATTTATAATTGGCGAGTTATCTATATTATACAACTAGACCCTTCCCTCTACCCCCCTCCGCATTATTTTCAACACACATATTGAAGAATCATCATAGACTCTACCATAAAATATGAGTGACTATCGACATTTTTATGAGGAATAAATTAAATTTTCAAAATAAAATATAGCCTATGTTACTCGCTGATAATGTAGCTTTATATGGGTGAAAGAATTTTTGAAATCGCTGCAGTGGTTTTTGAGTTTATCCATTACAAACACAAAACAAAAAATCAAATCTTTCCTCTTTATAATATTAGTGTAGATAGACGTAGGCCCTGCATTAATACAACTTAGCTGTAACCCGCTTCAGTTGCCGAATGATCTAAGATCATCCAAAGGGCCAAATCCGATTTATTAGTTTGAACCGTGGTCTGAAGATGTATTTAGTAATCCCAATAATTTAATATAAAAATACAAACAACACTTAATAATATAATTATTTGTAATATTTGTAGTAATAGTTTTGGCTGGTAAAGTATTTCAAATTCTACTGCCAAAAATAGATTTATTACTCTCCCAAAGATTTATTATAAAATAAAATGCATAATAAAATGCAATCATGACTATATTTATATTTGAATAATAAGATATTTCGTACCTGCCATTGAGGATTTCCCTTTAGTTTTCCTCCAGGATACTGTGAGAACCACATTTTGACTGAGCGTTCCCGTCACTTGGACCACACTGGCTTAAGGGGAATCGTGCGCGCTATAAATTGGGCAGAGATCACTAGACATAAATAACACCACAAAAAATTAATAATTTGTATTCATTAAAAGGGAAACGATGGTATCACATCGTGTGCCGTGACTCGTGCAATTCAAAGAAACACTAAAAGACAAATATTTATTTTGCTTTGTTATTTTCATTATGGGGACCTGTTAGTATAGGGGTAAAGTGTCAGCCTTCTGTGCTAGAGGTCCTAGTTTCAAATCCTGGCCCCGGTACAGATTTATCTGATTACCAAACCCTTCTTTCACCTCTGGCGAAGTGTGTGCTTTCACGCTTTGTGAATGTGTGGAATGCCAGACATCCACCGTGGTTCGGAGCCCGCGTTAAACGGTAGGCCCCCGCTGCTTTCCACCATCATCATTCTCACGTATCATCATCACTATTACAGCTGCTAATACTACCGCTACTACCGCTACTATTACTGCTAGTAATACTACCTCTGCTTCTACTCTACTGCTGCTGCTACTACTACTACTACTACTAATACCGCTACTACTACTACTACTACTGCTACTACTGCTACCACCACCACCACTACTGCTAAAGTTTAGATTCCAAACTGAACAATGGTTCCGATGGCAATAGTAATTATCACTGGAAGTTTTTATGTCGCCTTTACAATGTAGTTCTTGGAACTCTCGCTAAATGTATTTAGTTTTTAAGAAATGTAGTTTATATCTTCTTTTTTACCCCCTACGATTGAATGAAATGATTGCATCAAGCGTAGTAACCGATGTAAAATGCAAGGCTACTTTTGTACTACTCATTCGATATAAACATAACATATTATTAACTTTATACGAACTAAGAATGTGAAATATCTTATTTTTGAATCTCCATGGAAACAGTTAGCCCAAGTTATTATCAAGTATGATGTGCTTCATATTTTACGAATAAATACAGTTACACACACTCTGACTCAATTAAAATATAGCGTGCATCATACTACATTAATCAGTGTCCATCCAATAAAATAGCGACGATGCATTTGTCCCAGAAAAGAACAAATGCGAAAGTATTCGTTCGCATTCTTCCATCTGTAGACATGTGTCACGAAAATATAAAAATTGAAACTAACCATACAGTAATTTACGTTCGTCGCTTGCAAGATTTCAACAAAGGGCTTTCAGCAGAACAAAAAGGCCCAAATTTTTGGCGTTTTGAAACAGATGGAATATTTTACAATGCAAGTCAAGAGGAAGTGTATTCCATTGTTATGAAAGATGTCTTAGATACTGTATTGATGGGTTCTAACGCAGTTGTTTTGGCTTACGGGCAGACTGGAAGTGGAAAGAGTTTCACTGTCAACGGTCTCAGGAACCAGTTTCATCATCGTGGATTAGTCCCTCGATTTCTTTCCCAACTTTTCGATAAGAAAGAGAAGATGAAGAATGTAGCACACATCAGCTTCGGTATGTCCATGGTGGAAATTTCAGAGTTTAATATAAAGGATTTATTGGTCGAAAAACGGAAGGTCACATCTTCTCAACATCGCGATCCCTTCAGTTTAGTAAAAAATGTACCCATAGAATCTGAAACTAGTGGGTTGAAACTTATATTTGATGGAGAAGGGCGCCGTAGTGTTGCCACGGCCGCACCTTATGAAGGTTCCCACTTAGGGCATTGTATTTTAACGTTGCATATTCAATACAAATCTCTGGTAAAAACTGCAGCCGTTACAAACTGCTCCAAGCTTCATTTAGTTGACATGGCAGGCGTTACTTCTCTTAAAAAGCCATCTGCTGCTTGGAAAAGTCGTCATGACGTTGGTAGTGCAAACATAGATAAGTTACTTCTTGAGCATTATATTATTAATTTAGTCGAAAATCAAGAGATGATTCCTCAGCTAGACAAACATGTTTTCTTGACAAACAGACTCAGTACTTTGATCCGCTATCTGAGCGACTCACTTACGATAACCTCAGTCATGCGTTTCATCGGACATATTCGTGGCAGCTTCGCCGACCTCGACATTACCCTGTCTACCTTGAGGTTTGGCGGGCGAATACGTGCCATAAAGCCTAACTACCTCAATTTATGCACCAAGCCTGAGAAAGATTTGGAGGTTGATAACCTTCGCGAGAAGGTGAATCAATTACAAGAAGAATTGGAGTTGACGTATATTTTAGCAAACCAGCCCAACCCCGCCAACATATCTCAGGCAAGATTTGAACAATTGAAACGACTTGTGGAGAAGTTTTTGCTAGGGGAAGTAACCGAGCTGATGCTGCTCGCTGCAGGACAAGCTACTCTTACGTTGCAGGTACCTTTCAAAAAACTTACCCATAATAGGTCACAATCATAGTTTTATCACATAGTTCATGTGTATGTTTACAACACATTTTATTAAAGTCTAGTTAAATCCCCCAGAATCAAAGACCCAAAGCTAATACGTTTTAATAAAATTGGATAATCCTGTGTTCAGATGAATAAGTTTGAAAAATTTGATCAGTGTTAACAATCTAGGCTAGTCCATACTTTATTGTTATATTATAGGTATTTATTATAGTGAATTTATCCATGCACATATCACATTCCTTAAACCAAAACTTAGGGGGATATAATTTTTTACTTTATTAATTCAAAAAGAATGTTTACCAAGTGGTTGCTATACGTGTTTAAAACTCTCACTTATATTGTGCGTATTAGCTTGCAGATTGGTTTTCAGTTGTTCAAAGATAAGTATGCTAAACTACTAGACGAGAAAGAACACCATTTTCAAAGGGCAGCATCTCTTGCTGCAGCTAACGATGGGGCTGCTCAGATCAAAGTCGTAAACAAGGTCGTTTCACCTCATACAACCCCAGCGCCTACCAAAGCGCGTGGTAAGAAATTGACCAAGAAGGAAGAGTTGTCTTCCCAGAAGGAGAGGTTACCGTCGCCGTCAGAGCTGCATCCCATAGGTGAAACAGACAATTCAGGAATAAGCATAGGTCCCGGCAAAACTTCGAACTACATGGGCGTCATTACAAGAGCCATCAAGAAGCACAGAACAATAACTTCCCTGTTCTCAAAGAATTCCTCCAACGAGAAGGACGGTATCAAGGAAGGATCTGGTTCTGGTGAAGATTCTGTTACGGAAGAGAAAGATGAGCCTGTCAAAGATGATCCAAGCTCTCAATTACCTGCCCTCACCTCAGTACCTTCCAGGGATCAAGCCTGGCAATACTTCATGTCAATGCCAAGTATGGAAGTTAAAGAACTGCAGGTGGCTATAGAAGAACTGCAGGGCAAAGTCCAGTTAGCTCAGAGGTCATATTCCTCTGCGGCGACACGGCTTGGGAACGTCAGGACGAGTTTGGAGCTAGCGCAAGTGGAGTTGACTTCTGCCCAACAACAGAGGCACGTTCGATGTGATGAAATCTACGATTCTCAGGGTCGAATAACGATCGGAGAGACTGAGAAGAAATTTCTAGAGAATGTACTTAAGAAGAAAAATGAAATAAGTTATCTAGTAGACAAAGTTGGTGCAACGAAAACAGATTTGAAATTTCTTAGCCATAAACTAAACGAAGCAAAGAAAAAACTGGAGGAAAAATTTCAACATTTTTGCAGAACCACGTACGGAGTACCTTCGCCTGTATTAGAGGTACAACAATTGGAAGTGGATCATCCTGCTTCGAAGAAACTTAGCGCCGATAGATGCATAAAGGACTATCAGGAGTTTCAACGGGCTATGTTGTCCAGGGAAAGATCTAAACCTAAACCCCATTGGATATTGTAACATTATGTATAACTATTTATTTTTAGATCATTTAATAAAGTAAATTAAACTATGGTGATTTTGTCCACACGAGTTTTACTATATTATTTATATGCGTTTTATAACTAAAATGGAATTATTTACTCGGCGTTTAGTGAATCACACTTATCTTGTCCTATTTCTCATTTCGTGAAGAGTAAAATTTGCATCAACTGGGATTCCAACCAGTCTTTTAAGAGCCACCGTGCACTAGGTGACTTGATTGTCGCGACCGGATGTTGACAAATGATTAGATGGCAGCGCACTAGCAGTTGAAACAGGAGCGGCCAGTCGTCTCCAGACATCACTCGTGATAAGTTTGTCTGTCTTGTTTGTATAATGGGCGTTGTTTTACAACAGTGTTCATCAAAGGAAAGTACGGACATCCTTGTGTGATTTAGACAACCCTTCTTTAAATTGCCTGAAATATTAATAAACCATTTCAAACAATTCCTTCTCATCGTGCTTTTGTAACATAGGGTGCTCTAAGAATGGCTGATCATTACATGAAGCTCACCTTCTTAATGATTTCTAATACGGCCAAGTAACTCGTCAACATGAATCCTGATATTTAATTTGAGAACTTTATAAGATTAAGATCGGGCGCACATGACATTACTTTCAATGTCTTTTAAATTTGCATTAAAAGTAATATTAATTTAAAAAACTCACCTAAGTACTTGGAAATTTAACTCTCACTCCATTTGATAGCCGCTGACGAAATTCAAGATTTGAATCCTTGCCGTATATATTGCGGGAGGGGGTGTTCCACATTTTATTTTACAGTCTCACCCCCCCCCCCCNCCCCCCTATCTTCCCTTTGCCTCAACGCGAATGTATTTTACCTCCGAGGCTATCTTAGATAACATTCTTAGTAACTCTTATGTACCACTTATGCAATACCCATTTTAGGTTGTTGTAAAAAAAAAAATATATATATATATGACGCGCCTCCGTAGTAAAATGGCCACAGTATATGACCAGAAATTTAGGTGAAACTGGTTCTAATTCCAGTGCTGCTCACTAAGAAATTTACTATTTGTCCAGGGGCTCGTCATTCTATCCGATTAGGTTGGGTGTGTAGAACTCCAGTCCAAATTTCATAGGAAGAGCCTTTTAGATTTTTTTTTTGTGGTCAAAATTGATAACATTTTACTTTTAAAAAAAATCACCGCGTCTTACCCGTTCGGGGGTCTACGCTTGTATACTAACTACGCTAGTGGTTTTAGGAGTTAGGAAGGCTATATTTATAGGAAGTGTACCCTTTTTCTCTGGATGGAGGGTGGAAAACCATTTTGGAAAAACCACATTCAGTACACCCGACCGACATTAGAACTTTGATCGCCCCTTCATCGGCAATCTATTCTTCTGCGAGGGTAGCCTTAGACCATGCGGCCACTGAAGCGGGATACAATTTATTACTGTTATTTTATCGTTATGGATAATATATACGGCATATCAACTGCAGATAACTAAGCTGACATATAAATACATGAAACCCCCTTTGGTGGCCGCATGGTCTAAGGTGTCATTCTTGCAACAAGCTAATATGCTGATTACGAGGAGAGTGGGATTCGAATCTCGGTCGGTTCTATTGAAGGGGGGTTATCCAGAATTGTTTTCTAACCTCCCTCCACGCAAATGCAGGTACACTTTCTCTAAATTAAACCTTCCTCATCCTTAACACATTAGAGTATATGATACATATACCCTTTCTATGAAAATTGGACTGTAGGCACACTGTCCTAACCCTAGTTGGTTTATAAATCAAGTGTCAACATAATCTGTAGCCTAAATTTAAAATATGTACAATAAGTAGGCCTACTCTAATCAATAAAATATATTATTTTTAGTTAGTGTTAATCTTGACAAGTACTACAATGGTTTGAGGACTAAATTATTGATGCGTTTTTCAGTTCTTTGCTCGTGTACTTCATTAAAATTGTTTCGTGGTGTGGAAAGGGGAAATAAAACGATCAGGCGTACATTTGAAGCTCGGTAGCACACAATCCTCTTCTTGCCAAGTTAATAAACGTCACTGCTGTTGTATGAAATGTGACCGCACCGCATGTTAGGCGTATGTGTACGTACATGTAGTACTGCGGTTAGGACGCATCAAACCGCGCCGGGCCTATATCACTGTTTGAACAAAGTCGGGGAGTTACAGTGGGGTCAGTAGAGTACGCGTGGCTCAGCTGCTGCGATCGCATTATGGTGGTGGCTTTCGAGTGGTTCTGTTTGATATCCAAATTTTAAATCTCTTAATATAACATTTTATATAGGATGTAATTGGTATATTATAATATGGTTGGAAACTTTTGACTATATTAATATATTACACAGTTTCCGTCCTATAGTTTTAGTAGAAATATTTACCAACCTTTTCAAACCTTAAAGCTTCACCAAAGACGTCGTTCTTTTCCGTGATCCAACAACTTATGGCCTTGGCTATGGTCAAGTGCGCTAAGACGTAGCTTCATGTGTTGGCAAACCATCTCTGTTACACCTTGGTTCGAATTTTGATGGGGTTGGAGTTTCTTATTATTTCATTAAATGGGGATAGATAGTTTGGACTGATAGTAAGATGCCTTGTTAATTTTTTAAAACCCAAAGTAACAAACTCTTTTCCTCCCAACTCTTTCTAAAGAAAGAAAGAAGAGTATTTGTTACCTTTTAGTAAGCGCGAACACATTCTTTTTTATAATGTTCACAATTGAGTAAATATATTTTTATCCGAAAATGCTTCACCATTTCATAGCAAGTTTTGGTCTCGCGAGTATTTGATGTCTAAATAAGACCTGTAACATTACACAGATGGTAGGTTCAAGCAAATCCCCCTCCCCTCTACCTAAAGTCAACAAGTTGTAATTAGCGGGCCGGCACTAATTAGGCACACCTGGGATATTCTCTTTGAAAGAAGATAAACTTTGTAGCGAGTTGTGTATCGACTCGCCCTACCCGCCCAGCCATCGTTCCGAAGAAAAGTAATTAGATACGAGAGTTTTAATTACCTGGTAATCCCTTCTTGAACCCTCTCGTCCCCTCCAGTACTTTAATACCGTCATCTTACTGCTGATGTTTCAGGAATCGGGAACGAATTTGATATATCGTGAAGGTCGCATCACCCTTGCTGAAGTGAGGGACCGTTGGTTTCGGTACCTAAGTTAGCCAACTCGCTGGCACTAACGAGTATTAGAAATTAATTCATAAAAATGGGTTGAGTAGGGTGAATTTCTATAAAGTAAAAAATTCCGGATGCGTAGATTATAAGGAACCGCGTAATGGAGAAAAACTCCTTCATTGCATTTGATCGGGATTGATTCCCGTTTTACTAGTTCATTCAGGTTTGTAAACCATTAAACTAAATCTTGATCCATTTTCAAGGGTGCCTATTTGGGTTTTCCAAATGAGGGGCGGATTGAAATCCCATCTGCTGGGGGTGGGGCACAACCCCCCTCCTCGAGAGAGTATTAAAGGAATTAAACCTTGTGGGAGCGAATTTTAGATTATCTCAACAGAATTCTGAGCAAATTATATGAGTTTCAAGACCCAATTTTTGCAAAAAAAAAAAAACCTTTCTGAAAATGTATTATTATTATTATTATTATTATTAGCACCGCGTCTTACTATAACTTATTTTAAAATAAGCGATCTCTTGCCTTTTCTACCATTCGTAACCTTCTGTTCCTCCAACCGGTATTCGAATTAGAGACACCGAAAGGCCAGAAACGTTTGGCTCAAGCAGTTCTGGGACATGAGAATATGCTAACTGCCAATTATTGATTTTAATATTTTGGTAATTTAAATGTGTCAACTAACCTAGAATGTGTTTTAGTATAGTTAAACTTCAACTTATTTTAAAAGTTTCACAAATTCAAAGTTTTTAAAATCATTTTTTATCTCACGTTAATTTCTACTCGCAAAATACGGCGTATAAATGAAAACGAAAATATATGCTTGCTTTTAAAAATGTAACAGTGCTGATAGAACGAGCATCAAGATGCGCAACATTAAAAAATAAGTTATAAATATTTCTCCAAGTTTTCGCACTGGCCGAGTCCAATATGAGAAACCTATCTTAATACCATATACCCAACTAACTTGGAAACATTCATTGAAACACTTTACTATGTCCTCTAAAATACACATTAATTGTTTTCACATCATCTAATTTAGAAAACTTTACGGAAAAAGTTTACTATAACCTCTAAAATACAGTGGTACCTGTTTTGAGGTAAACTAGAACTTCTATTTCATTATTATTGTTGTTAAAAGATGCACCGATTTAAAAGTGGCTATTAGCGTTATTTGCAAAAATAAATTCTTTAACCTAATAAGGAAAAATATCTATACACTCTAAATAATTTGAAATGGCATGGCTACGAGGTGGAGAGAGGTAAACAATTGATGTATGATGGAATAGAGAGGAAAATGATTAAAGGTGAATACCAAACGCGCTCTTGCAATTAACTTCTCCCACAGACGACGGGGTATTTCAGTTCCTAGGGATGTATACTTTTTTATTCTTATAAGGTCCTAAGATATCATAAAAAAGTTACGATAGAAATAATAAATTCTACCTTTTAAAACAAAGTAGGATAGCATGTTTTTTTGTCAAACTTTCAAACAACTGACCCTGCTGATCTGTTGAACTGGTTTTGGCAGAAAATGAGGGTAAAGGTATGCCAATCGGTAGTTAAAAAGAACGTAGATGAGTGCTAGTTTTTTAAAATCAGGTCTTTTAAGAGTTCACGCTCGTGTGCCTTGTATAATTCCTTCTTAAAATCCCTTGTCCCCCCCCCCCTCTCCTTCCGCTCTATCGGGGCCTACAGCAAGCTCTCTACGGAGTAGAGTGACTAATGAAGGCTCTTTGCTTCACATAGGTTCTCATCTCGCCTCTGTGATGCTGTGCAGGGTCTTAATACGTCATTAACACTCAGACTAGGGTGCGGGGAACGGGCTGGATACTCTCGTACCGGAACGTCCGTAGGATGGTCATTTTCCATGTTCCATCATCCGTCCACGCATTTTAATGTATTAGAGTTGAAAAAAAAAGTTTATTCTAACCCATTTAAAAAAAATGTAGATTAGTGCTTCTTTTATAAGCCATTCTGCTTCAAAATGGTGGATGGAGACTGATCGGTAAATTTTTCTCAATTATACATATTTTTCTTTCACTTCTGACATTGTGCAAGCTACACTGGTCGCCATAATTTTGTTACTGAAAATAAATACAAGGTATAATCCATTCGCCATAGGAATGGTGTTAACTGACGGCTAGCAGAAGATGTAAAAACGGTTAATTTGAGTGTTGCTCTTGTAACTTGCTAGCTGTAATCTACCACCACTCCTATGGCGATTAGACCATACTTTATGTGTCAACACCAATGGGAACATATTAGGATCGAACTACAAACTCCAGCGAGCAATATTAAGATAATGTATGCCTACGTAGATTACTTTATAACTTTATAATCTAATGTAGTCTACCATTAAACACACTACGTTTCTCACTAACTTTAATCAAATATACTCTTCAGTGGCTGTATGGTCTAAGGCACTACTCTCGCGGTAGATTAGACTGTCGATGACGGGGAGAATCTCGGTCGGGTGGACTCGGGGAGTTTTTATCCAAATTATTTTCTACTCTATCTACATGCAAATGCGCGTACACTTTATCTAAATATAACCTTTCTAATACCTTGAACCACTAGCGTAATCAGTAAGGGCTGTATAGAGTTGCGTCCTAAGTCACCCCCTTGACCTATTTGCGTCCCGAAAAGGGGACATAAAATTTTACTCTCACCCGAGTTGCGACGGAAGAATGTAATCGATGAATTTTACTGCCAGCTAAGTGGCGTCCGAAGGAGTGAAGTCTAAGTTTAGAAATAACATTGGGAGGATGGACAAAAGTATGTTTTGAATGATAATTAAAATTATATTTCAGTCAATTAATCAAATGTTTTATACATCAAACATTATTAATTGGTTAGTAAGACGTGGTGCTAATGATAATACAGTATACTCCCGACTATCCGTCCCTACGTACTATCTGGCCTAGTTAAAAAAATCATTCTTCGTAATAAATATTAAGCTGGACATTATACAAATTATCTTAAAATGTGTACAATATTTATGTTCTTGGACTTCCTTTTTTGTCTGTTATAAATGTTTAAAACGTACAGTACAGTAAAAGTGGACTTGTTATTCCAAGCCCTTCATGGGGTTTTAAATCTCCAAAAGTGGTCAAAAATGAGTTTTGTGCGGTAAACTTTGACCTTGAAAAAACATGCTTTGTCTTCAAATTTAAAATTTGTTCATATCAGAGTTTGTTAGATTTCCAACGCGCTAAGGTTGAGTTCTGTAGCTTTGATAGGAAAAAACTGTGAAATACTACTTTATTTTCCGTTGGGTCACTAAACAAAGAGCCTATACATCAAGGGATGTATTGTTTTAAAAGAAATATATTTTTGAGGTCTAGGAAGTACACGGACATGGACCTGCACATTTTCATCAAATTAAAAATGGCGGAGCACACAGCATTTGTTGAATTAAAATAGAGTGACCCATAAACTCTTGAACTAAAAATTCTTAACTTTTTGGTGTCATCGCGTCTTTCTACTCATTCGGGCCATACTCTAATGGGATAAATATGAGGAAGGCTGAATTGAGATGAAGTGTACCCTCATTTGCTTAAAGAGAGAGAGTGAGAAACTATTTAGATAAAAGCACCCTCAGTACACCCGACCAGGATCAAACCTTGATCTCCCCGTCATCAGCAGTCTAGTCTATCGCGAGAATGGCGTCTTAGACCATGCGGCCACTGAAATGTGTTATTCTTCATTAATAATTTAAAATAGGTTAAATATAAGTTATAGACAAAAATATAAGTTTTCATAATAAGTATTTATAAACTTGTGATTGTAGAACTTGGCACAATTTATCTTGTCTGGGGCGAACAGTTGACAGGCACACAAGCAGTTTACTAACATCGATCAAAACTACTTCTTTGTTTAATGTTTCTGAGAGCCGGAAATGACAGTTCGATACAAGTACGAGGCATGAAACAACAATAGAATATTAACTTTAGTCTTCTATTGACTATTGAGTTAAACTAGCCTTTCAAACTAATCCAGAATGACTCAACATCAGATTCGTTTGAATTTCTTTTGAGCTGTGTCAGCAAATACATAAAAGAGTTTATCTTTTTCCTAAGAAATGAAATATTTCACTTTTTAAGTAGTTATCAGGAGAATTAACTTGACATTGATTTTCGGGGGTGAAAGAAAATAACGTAATATAATTATATCTATAAAGGCTATTGAATATTTCAACATCCATAATTGTTTTAAGTGAGTTACACCATAATATATTTCAAAGCCGGGAAAAGTTTTTAAGGTACTTTATTTGGTTTGCATCAGCCACTAATATGGCCAATTGATGATAGATTTTTTTTTAAATCAACGACTCTGTTTACTAGCTTTCAAATTAGTTGGATGGGCTACGTGGTGCAAGCGTAAAGATTGTCTCTTTTGGTTCACCGATGATGGCGAGGTCAAAGGTCGAATCTCGGTCTAGGTAAACGGAGTATGCTTTTTTTCCTAAATGGTATGCCAATATCCTTCCACCCGGGGTTAAAATTACTAAAGTTAGTAAAAACTGGGCGGGTGGTTAGTGAGACGCATTCCATAAAAACATTTTTGTTTTTAAGTTTATCGACACATTTCGGTCTCTCACTTAAAAAAAAAAAAAGAGGGTGATATTTGATCCTTCAATGGGATAGCACTGTTTTAGGGCAATGGCTACTTAACTAAAAATATTTTTGAACTTTTCGTGTGAATAATGTTCTATGTGTGAAAACTCACGAAGGACCTTGTAGAAAAAAATGGCCGCCAAATTGATAACATATATTCTATCAATGGTATTTGATATATATGTATACATAATTATATTTAGATATTACATATATATATCTATATATGCATATATAATTATATTTAGATATTACATATATATGTAATATCTATTAAAAGTGACAGCTGCACCTCACACGACTTAATCGATGACTGTGTGAAAGTAAACCTAATAAATAATTACTTTGTTAATTGTCCTACGAGCATTGGACTGCACTAATGCCCTATACATATGGGCAATGTTTTCGTACTTAAATTCAATAGATAATTTTTATTTAAATAATAATGCCAAACATTATAAAACAATTAGCGAATTAGCTGCTACGAAATATATAGCGTGTGTTTGTCATTGTTATCCTAGTTTTGAGAATAACTATTGCAAATAGCAAATTTCTTACAGAAAATGTTTTGAGTATGTAACATTTGAACGTTTTTAATTTTGGAACAATCTGACATATTTAAAAATATTAAGGTTATATCTATGAAACACATTTAATTAATTTAAAAAAAATTGCGCTTTGCTTTTGTTTGAAAATCGGGGAAATTAGTGTTTAATTTACTAATGTAAGATAATTCTCTTCTGCGCATACATTTTCAGGGCTGCTACGCACCTAGAAAACCGTGAGAACCGACAAAACAAAGGGATTTTTTTTTTGTCTTGATAAAACCGAGAAATCACAACGAATTTTTACAAAATCCAGTAAAAATACTCGAATATTTGTTGATATGGGACATTCAACTGAAAGTTTAAAATATTAGGTCTTTGGATGGATGGAAAAGTGAACTGAAGAATTAAGCATGCTGGTTAAAACATGTTTTCTTACCTCCTAAACAAGGCATGTGAAGTGACAGAAGATATAGTTCCCCATCAATCTGTATTCATCTTGTTTAAAACATAAATTACATGACTTCACCCTGTCAATTTGATGAAAAATGATAATTTATTACTCCTTTCTTCAATTTGAGCTGCTTAGAAAAATGGTGATTCAAGCTGTCTAGAAAAATGGAGAGTCCTTCTTGAAAACCTGGAAAAAACACGGAGTTTGGTACAGTAGCCCCATGGCTTCTTTGGTGCTGACTGACAGCTTTAAATAGTTACCAGACCAAATTACGTATCCCTACGCCGAATTAGATGATCTGCAAAAACATTTGTATATGTATATACCTAAATGTTGACTCTCAGAGGTCAGCTGTGAACTGTCAGTCAGCACCAAAGAAGCCATGGGGCTACTGTAGTAAGAAGATAGTGGTAATCCGAATTTTGTACCTAAACATCGCTGAAAACTTGCACGGTTTTCTTGTTTTGTTGCTAATTGCCACTATGATATTTGATCGTTTGCCAGTCTTAGTTGACTTTTACCTAACTCATTACTGAATTAAGAATGAATACATTGCTAGCTTGTATGTGGCATTAGCTAGCCAGCAATACAATTATTGTGTTTGTACATTTAGTTTCGATTTTAGCTCACCTTTTATAAATATGGCTACACTAGTCACACACTAATCAAGACCTGAGGCACAGTGACAGATAGACGTCGCTATACAAATGTATTTATCAAACATTTCCCAGCATGACCACACTAAAATATTGTAAACAAATTTTGCTACACATCAACACATATAAAGTAATATTTTATTTTTATAACTGGTGAATTTCCTCATCAACAAATAGTTGTAGGTTCGCAAACTTTTACCTCAATTCTTATTGTATTTGAACTTTGGAACATCTTTTACAGAGAATCATTGAAAAATTATGAATACATTTAAATAACTGCTCCAAAAACAAAATATTGCGGCTCACCGGTTAGAAAAAACTTCTTTAAAATGAGCGTATGAAGCTTTCGATTCCTTTCTTCAATTAATTTTCTGGAATCTTTGTTTTCTTGTTCTTGTATATGCTCAGTATTTATACTTTATCGCGTTAATATTGACTAAACGAAGCTTATCCATGCATCTTCACTTTCCTAATGTAAGGGCTATTTTTCTATGATTAAGAAAGGTAAATTATGTTTACATTTTTTACTGTGGTTGTCATTTGTCATCACATCCTTACTCCATTTCGTTCTGTGGTTCTTTCAAAAAACTATTTCCATTTGTCTTGCGTCTCAAATACCAATGCTTCATTTTTTGTTTGTTCTAGCACGTGTTTTTTTTTTAGGTCTCTGTAATATCATCCCGGCTAAGTACGCGTAGTAATTAACATTCAGTCGCTGACTCTTTTCCTTCAGCCCGACCATAGCTTTTTATACTACACTAAGGAAGGTTTTTTATTTTTTAAATAAAAAATATTAAAGTGAAGGATGTTTCAAACAGATGTTGATATTATTACTGCAATGAGAGCCAGCCAGATTGCTTGTCATTCTTATCGTACGCCTTACAAGGGGTGTTTTGTTCGATTTTCCGTTCTTGTCGGGACTAACATTAGTATGCTTATATAAACCTACACATTTTGGTTAGGGGTACATACTATTGTTGAATACGATACCGCTCTCTCTTTGTTTGGTACCTTAGTCCAATCGATATCACGAGTCTCTGCCTTCTGAACTATAGGTCCCGAGAACTATTTTGGACATAGCTGACAAATTAAACACCTATCATTGGTGGAATTGGGGCATCTGCTTTCATACTGATGAATTGACGGGTGGAGTATCGGGTATCTCTTTCACTCTTCCACCATATATAATATACTACTATCTTTGCGAGTCATTTCCGTGCTAGAGGCTTTCTGAGCTCCGCTGTCCAATCCCAAGCCATTATCAAGCCGGGTATTCTCCAAAAGAGCTAGCAAGGGCGATCATTTTCTCGTGCTCGCTGATGTTTACTAGTGCTCTCTTGAAATGTTCACCTTCTTCCATACCCCAGAAGTTATCTTTAGAACATGTCTTTTGTTTTATTAACGTTTCTGGAGACTGGTATAAACCAAAAGAGCGAGCAATATCAAACAATTTCTCGTGCTCGCCGATGTTGGCCCGTGTGGCCCTGAAATGCTCACCTTGCGTCCATGCCGGAGCGAATATTATGTTCTTGTTCGCAGTTGATCCATCGTTACAGTGAGCGAGCACTCTTGTCTAGCTGGTTGTGAATTGAATATGGCTGATCGAAATAATAAATTACTTTGTACAAATGTTGCTTTTAATGTGATACATGATTTTCTAAAAGATAGAAGTAAACATTGGTGACTAGAAAATGTATTTAAAAACAGAATAGAATATAGTTTTAAGTCATTTTTGAAGGGACTTAACGGTAGTAGAAGACCTTGAAATGTTTAGAAATTTCTTTCAGAATGTGTAGATAAATTAATAATTCAGTTAAAAAATAAAGATATGAAGTGAACTGCACCACAACCATTTAAACAACACATTAATCACCGTCCACACTAAACTAGCATGCTAGCTTTTTCTTTGTTGTATCTTCATACTCCCGACCTTTTTTCAACACGAACAAGTGAATGTTTGCTCATTCGTTAACCGGTACTCACAACTTTACCTCGTTACAACCTATCACATCTAGGTATTCCCAATTATCTCTTTCCATTGGTTTTGCCAGTCAATACCTTGAATACGGTTCTAGATTCTTCAATTCCCTTTAGAGCCCAATAAATAAGAAAACATTGTATTTCTAGTTACCAACCATCAAAAACAAAAGTAACACTAGCATAATTCTACAAGGTGTCTTAATTAACGGTTTTTACACTGATGCATGAGCGAAAAGTTGGCAAGGTTCAGGGTAGGGTGGACTGACTGATTTGACCTCGTGGTATGGTACTGGTACTTTAAGGGGAAGAAGTAAATATGAATAATTTAGTTACCTTGTTTAACGCAAACATTATTAACGGGCTATTTTAAGGATTAATTACGTGGAAGTTAGTTTAGAGGATGTAAACCCTCATTAGCGTGGAGAGAGATTTGAACAATAACTGTGGAAAACTACTCCCATTGCACCCGGACAGAGTTCTCATTCTAACTTACCCCGTCAAAGATGACATCGTTAAGGTGACCATACGTACTGGTTTGTTGAAGGACACTACTGTTTTATTTAGGGCGATGTGTTGTCCTATAGGACAGTCGGTAGTAGACCCATAGGTCTTGGGTTTTTAACCAAATCCTCCCAAAAGTACTTCTTTTTGTAGTTAGAGAAAAAAAAAGTTCTAATTGAACAACGCTAGCACAAGTAACATCGCCCTTGAATTTTAATTTTGAGGAATTTTATTCATTAGTTTTATTTTACAAAAGTTATGTACACGTTCATTGATAATTTCCAGCTCTTTTCTAATAAGTAATGTATATAAATTCACATGAAAAGGGAAAATAGTAGGCATACCTATGCTTAACTCTTTTGTTACATACTTCTTCAAAAAGGTTTCTTGATATTATTATTATTATTTTTTTCTAAAGTTGTTTTTCTTTTAATTCTACGTTGTTTTTGTTTAGCACTACGTCTTACTACTCATTCGTGTTAACGCTTAATGCTACATATTATTATAAACTTTTGTACTGAAGTATTGTTTTGAAGTGATTTGCAACTAAATACCTAAATTTATTTATGATCAATAATAAGTTAAAATTAAAATTTGTTTGTGTGTTTCATCGAACATTATTTTATTAATCATTGTTCCTTGGAATTGACAATTAAACTAATATTCTTTTAGGTATTATTTGACTTTATTTAGCCTTGTTACCTTGAAGTATCAATGAAAAGTAAGTATTAATAAGTAGTTTTGTGTTTACACGCTTTCTCTCTCTTTCTGCCTCTATTATTCTTCCTCTAGCTACTTTATTCCCCTTCCCCCCACTCTTTTAAAATTTCTCAGCATATAAGTACATGCTACTATATATAAACGTACTATATAAACAGCCTCCCTTTTGATTTTTTTAAATCCTTTTCTTAATATAAAATATGGTCACTATAGACACATAGTGCAATGATATTTTAACAGTGCGAATACCTGTGTGGGAATTAAGCAATAGTGAACAATTAAAGGGGAAGCAATACTTGAGATGGCTACTCTTCATTAAGGGTTATTTGAAGAAAAGAAAACACCTTGCTTTTGTTAAAGGGCATTTAAATATTTCTTTCGTTGTTTTTCAGTCAATATCTCAAAGTCTTAACTTCCCAATTTATCTTTACATTTAATTAACATCTGAATAGAAATGTGACCATTAAATTCTGCATATATTTACATTTGAAATATGCCTAATGCTTTTCTTTGAATTTGTTTTCACAGTATTTAGACACGCAATATTTAATAAGGCTGCATAGATTTAGGGGGAAATGCTCAAAATGAAAATACTAAGTAAAATCGAATGACAATTAGTATACTTTTGTAATGTAAACACAAACAAGTTGCGTAAAAAAAATAATTGTTTAGTGTGTTTAGCGTGTTTAGCGTCGATCGGACGATAAATTGATTTTAAATTAAGATTGACTGGAGGCAGAGGGATAAAGGATTCACACAGTTCACTTCTTAGGAAGGGCATTTTAGAAAATACAAACACATTTTTCCGCCCAAAATTCACAAAATTCAACTATTTTACTCATTGTTATTTAATAGATATTTATAATATTTATCAAAAGTGACAGCTGTAGCTATCATAACTTGACGTATGAATACGTGAAAGTAGGACAAATATAATAACGTAAGTCAGCCCATTTGGCTTATAATATAATCCAACACAAGAAAATGTTGCTAGGATAGGGAAAGTTTGCGAAAGCTTCAGTCATTTGTTAATTTGTGTAAATTTGTCTCTCGTCAAACTTTGGCAACTTATGTTTAACGTAGTCTTATGTATTCATTTAACTTTGCTGTGAAGTTATTTATTTCGACCCGCAACGTTCATCTCCTTTCCAAATCGTGCTGAGGTGTCATGTTTTTGGCCAACCCTTGAACCGCGACGCGTGATTGTCTCTCTTTGCACGACCGCCTGTCTGCGATACACGTTTGTACATTATTAGCTTTGTCACACACGATTACTCTGGGATTGTCTGTAAATTTGTTCACTAGCCACTCTACCCTCCGATTCTGTCTTTAGTGCAAAGCTAAGGCTCCCAGGTAATATTTCTGGAGTACTGATGTTATCCTAATCCACCCGCACTTATGCGAAGGGAGGGTGAGAAACAATTTAAGAAAACCACCTCTGTACACCCGGACTGAATTTGAGCTCCAACCTTCCTATACCTGACAAGTCGATACCGATACCTTTGTACGCGTAATCACCGTTGCAGTTTTAATTTTTTGAACATCTTAAATAATCCACATTGGCGGACACACGGAAAAACTTAACAGTGTTGTACTGTCTGGTTTGCCGGTAACAAGGAGGTCAGGGTTCTTATCCGTATGGTATGGATGTATTAGGTTTTTTGTCCAAAAAGTTTTCCACCTTCCCTTCAAACAAATGCCTTCCTTCCTCATGCCTATTCCAGTAGTGTACATTTTCTGATAGCTCTAAAGTGTAGCAAGACATGTTGCACATAAAAAATAAACAAAACAAAAATCTCATATTAAAACTAAAATTTCTTATCTTCAGTTTTTGCTTCTGCAAGTCGATAGTGTGTGGACCCAACGTCTATAAATGTGTCTGTGATGTGAAAGTGGTTGGGTGTACGACTTGACGTGTTTATTACCTCCGTGCTTGTTTTTGTGACTGATGACTCTAATGAGTGTTTTTCTCGTGAAGCCAGGTGTGTTTAGACTAGGGGTGGGCGATGAAGACAACGAGATTAACAAGCACTTGAAGATTTTTTTTTATCAGCGATTCTAACTAGTTGTTCAGGTAATACGCAGTTTAAGAATCACATTTACTTTAGAACCGCCAGAGAAGGACCTTGCATTGATACCATCTTTCAAAGGTGAGCTTTGTTTGCGCACCGCGTTTTATTACCAAGTCATGAAGCTATTAGCTTATCACCCAAATTAACTAGGGATGAGGATGGTATCATATACTATCTCCCCTGGCAAGCCACACATGAAGTGACTGACGCCTCTGTCCATTTTCCCACTGGTGCGGGTAGAAACGAACCATCAGCTTGGTATATAAGTCCATGAAAGTATATTTAGCAACGTTTGAATATAGCGGATATATTTTTTTTTATATAACAATACGACTATGCTTAATTTAAGTTTTTAGCAACACAAGCGTCTAAAGCTGGATCTCCGTGGGAAAATAATTGCCTGTTTAAAAAGTTACAGCTATTTTCACGTATTGAGACGTCAGATTGTGTGTTCTGCAACTGCCACTTTAGAAATATTATGCCCATTTTTAAAGTTCTAGTATATAATAATTAGTCATCGTTTGTCAATGTTGGCCACCTGACGGCAAGTAAATCAACTTGATCTACTTTCACGTATCCAGACGTCAGGCTATGCGATCAGCAGCTGTCACTGTTGATAGATATTATCAATTCATATAAAAAAACATTAACCATATATTATTCTTTAAATTGCAAAATGACATCTAGACACTGGAATAAAACCCGGTACCTTTGGCTTAGTGCACCAATGCTCTGAACCACTGAGCTATCCAGGATTCGTCTCGTGCTCAGGGACATTCCTCACTCATATTTTAAGGCAGTCTGTGATGGATGTGTGGAAATCGTCTGCTCCAAATGTGTGATCAATTAAGATCACGAGCTATCAGAAAACGCAACCACCATCGACTCTGTAGTTGGGCTTGTTGCTGCCAGTAGTACAAATACAACTGTACGAATGCGCATATCTTGATGGATTAAATAGCTAAGCTGTTATATTTGATAGGTGACCTGGCGTTCTATGGTTGAGGTGTTTGGCTTCTGTGCTGGGGGTTTGGGGTTCAATCCTAGGTTCCGTCACAGATTTATCTGATTGCCAAACCCTTACTTCACCTCTGACAAGTCGTGTATTAATCACAACTTGTGAATGTGGGGAATGCCATGCCTCCACCGTGGTTCGGATCCTATGTTAAACTGTAGGTCCTCCATTTCATCTCACAATCACCCTACCATTACACATTAGCGTGTGTATAGCCCGAATGGGTAGTAAGACGCAGTGACGATGATGATAATAATAATAATAATAATAATAATAATGTCACATTTGATGATTACGGTTATTTCCGCAACTAAATATCACACGGTACGATTCTTGGATAGCTCAGTGGTAGAGCATTGCCATACTAAGCCAAAGGTCCTGGTTTCGATTCCTGTGTCAAGGTGTCATTTTTCAATTCAAACACTATAATATTTGGTTGCGTCTATAAGCGTAATTATCAAATATAATAGATTTTCTATTTAATCCATCACTAATCATATGGTAACATCTTCTCAATGTTGGCCGCAAAAAATACGTTTAAAATATCTTCAGTATGAGAGCTAGCCATACCAAAGAAGTGACAAACTTAAGATTGAACAACTTTCTATATGCGGGTACCCACATAGCAAGCTTTTGACTGTGCAAAACATTTTTTTTTTCTTTTCTGAACTCAAAATATATTCACTTTTACTGTAAACAATTTGTTTGTTTCTTTGTTATAGGTGAGTAACTCATTCTTCGACTTCCATGCATGTGAACTTTGCTATCGAAAATCATCTATGGTGAGTCAGCGCCAACAATATTTTCTGTTAGTATCCAAACTGTAAATTTGGATTATTTTTTTTTTGCAAGCGTGCTGGTAGTAGGGAAAACCTTGATAGGTATGTTGTGTCCGTCTGTCTTTCTTTGATAGGATTAGGAGGGACACAAAGACTTTCTATAGCAACGATAAATGTTGGGATGCAAAGAAAGATGAGGTGGAAAACATAATTAAGGGCTAGAAGTTGAGTAAAAGGTGAAGGGTGAATAAGAGATGGTTAATAAATGCGGTTAGATAAAAGAGGTTGAATTAGGCCTACTGTGACAAAGAGTTACTTTAGTTCTCATAGCATGTCACGTCTATTAAAAATAAACCTTTAAAAACTAAACCTAATTCTTTATTAAATGTTTTGGGTGGAGTTGGTTGTGCGCTGTGCTTGAAGGAGTGGCCAGAGGGAGCAGTAAACTTGAATTTTATTTTAAACATTACATGGTTTTATCTTATTTAGGTGAACACTTGTGTGGGTCTATGGTGATTGCAAGTTGGGAAAACCTGGAAAAGATTGGAAATTTGATTTTAAAAAATGTGGGAAAATCAGGTATTTCAAATATATGTATAAAATAAACCCGTTAATTTTGCACTTAAAAACCTTTGAAAAAAATTTGAAATTTGGTTTTTATAATCTTGATAAAGTTTATTGTTTGGATATAGCATAATGCTTTATAGTACTTGTATGTATAGGTTTTTAAAATTCACCATTATCCAATTATATTACTTTAAATTCCACTTTTCCTATAATGTTCCATTGAGTTAGCGAGTTTAAGCTATGACTATTAGTGAGAAAAATGACAATATAGCATACTAATAAAATATATTTGTTAAAGCAGTGTCATTTATCACTTTGTGATCTAAATTAAGATTCATTGATCAGCTTAAATATATGTTTTTAATGTACCCTGCTGTAAAATTGGGTTTGACTCCGAGATTGGACTACTATAAGGCCCCGAGTAATGCTAGGCGGTGTTAAAACTGCAACTCATCCTTTAATTGGCATTCAATCTAAACGACCTCAGATCCTAACATGTGACATCCAAGGACTCAGCCCGCCTCAAGGTCATGTAAGGTAGTCACACCGCTGCCAACTCGTCCTTGCCATGGTAATGAGTCTCCATCAATCTCATTATTGGGTGATTCTAGTTTATATAGACGTGATGTGTTTGGTTGGTATGGCACTACTTTCATATATTCATACGTCATGTTATGTGATACGTAGGTCTGGTCTCTTTTGATATATAGCATTAATACCGATAAAAAAATTACTAAAAATATTATATAAATGGTGACTGTAAAATAAATGTATTTTCTTAAACAACCTTTCTACCGTGTTTAAAGTAATGCTAGTTAAAATATTCCCCCCCCACCACCCTACGCTTCCAACGCAACCCTCTACAGCTTAGTTGTAGCGCCTCACCAGGAATATCTATTGTAAAACCATACACGCAAAGAGGATACAAAGTTCATGGTCTACATTATATTCTCACACCGACAGATGTGTGTTGAAAACATTTTGGCACATTTATAAAATATCGATAGTATGTAAAAATATATCAACATGCCTAAAATGATTTTAAATTGCTTTAAAATTCCTTAAAAAAAGACGCAATCCAAGAAATACCAAAATGATAAAAAAGATCATAAATTATCTATAAACTATACATATCTACAGGCAGGGAGTTGTTGAATAGAATGTGTGGGCTTAACGAGCAATGTATATGTGTGATGAAAAAAACAAACGAAAAACCATGTCCGGGCCTTGTTCATAAAATTTGTGTAAAACCCCCTTCATCCTATTTTAATGTATATTTATTTCTCCTCTGAAATAAAAATCATGAATTAATTACAAAATAAAATAAATTAAAAAGTTAATTTGATATTTAATTATTTAAAATAAAGATTTGTAATACAAAGATATTTTCAAAACAGTGATGAAGTATATATATATAATGCACCTATGTTTGCCACGTTCTACAAATCAAGTTTATTTTGGGACGTAATAACACATGAATTAATATAATATATTTTCCTGCCATTTATAAGTAATTGCATTATTTAAGTGTAAGGTTTTTTTACTACTGCCTCAGTAGTAACCTTAAATATTTAATCCAAGTAAAGCAGAACGAAGCCGTTCAAATTTAAGAAAATTTTCTATAAAAGGACTAGTGCATCCTTTTCGGGATCCTCCTAGAACAGGATCAAACACGCTATCGAACACTTGTTTGTATGAGAATTTAAGCTTATAGCGATAGTAAATACATCTTAAAACTTCACATCGCTCTTGAAGCGCCAACTCTATTGATCAGCACTAGCCAACGTGTGATTCATTCAATCGTGGGGGTGTTGAAGTGACACAGGGTTTTCACAGCATGGAAGTGTCTCGATCCCGCCGGGCCAAGGTTTTCACAGCATGGAAGTGTCTCGATCCCGGTGGGCCGGGGTTTTCACAGCATGGAAGTGTCTCGATCCCGGTGGGCCAAGGTTTTCACAGCATGGAAGTGTCTCGATCCCGGTGGGCCAGGGTTTTCACAGCATGGAAGTGTCTCGATCCCGGTGGGCCAAGGTTTTCACAGCATGGAAGTGTCTCGATCCTGGTGGGCCGGGGTTTTCACAGCATGGAAGTGTCTCGATCCCGGTGGGCTAAGGATTTTCACAGCATGGAAGTGTCTTGATCCCGGTGGGCCAGGGGTTTCACAGCATGGAAGTGTCTCGATCCCGGTGGGCCAATTTGATTTGGTTTGCCGCAATTAATTTAATTTTAAATAAAGACGCCCCTTCAATTCTAAATGATTGTTTATATTATATTTTAATCAAAGTTCCAGTATGTAAGTTTGAGTGTGCCAAGGATACATCATGTGTGATTGCGAAGATATACGATGTCATTAAATTTAAAACCGTTTGGTTTGTTGTTTCTTGGCGTTGTTTATAAACCATTTCTGTAGCCAAACGTATAAACATTTGTTTAGTGAATACTGGAAATTACTATCTTGGTCATCTACACAAGTAGCAGGTGGAGGGATGATCATTTCACGAAATTAAATATTTTGAAAATAGACTCCCAGCGGTTGTCTAACAATTTACAAGCATTTTTGCTCATGCCAGTTAAAAAAAGCCGTTGTTTTAAGTAGAGTAAATAGCGACTTAATCATTGATGGTGTTTCTGAAATGGCCTTGGGATTAAACTTTCTAACTATAAATATTTCACCTTACCAATTCACCTTACAGCGAAGGTGTTGACGTTTCGAGAGTTTAACATCACGCCCTTTCAGGACTATTAGTGTACCTAGGGTAATTCATTACACCCATATAGAGAAGAGTTGCAGAATAGGAGCCACTACTACTTTATTCGAGTAGCTCCTTATTTACCCACTCTAGGCTGAATCTAATCCGTTCCAGACCCACTGCTTCCCAGATAATCTGGACGCGCCGGGAATCTGGGTCCGTAGCGAGAACCTATACCACTAGACCACATAGGCGGTCCTCAAATTGTAATATCTACATGGTTAGAAATTTAAGTAAATATTAATGTCGGGCCTAAGAGTGGTATAAGCATATTTCTGAATGCATCAGAGAGATAGTTCTTATTCAATTAGCCTAGTGTAATTAAAAGAACACAGCAATATTCAAAGCAAACAATCATAATAAGAGTAAAATGAAGTGATACACCGATCAAGCGTCCATCAAATCTTGGTGAGAGGGAATCAGGTGGATTGTCCAACTCACTTTAAAATTAAAACTATTTTATAAAGCCTAAATTATCTCAAACAATGCTGCTTGGAAACAAACGAGTCTCCCAACTTGAGAATTTATGCTCCAGAAGCTATTTATATGCGTAAAGTCTGACTAACATAGGGGAGATTATTTTGGACTATTAATACTCTATCGCTACGTCATTGATTTAGTGCTAAGATATTTACACATATCTTTTGCTATAAACAGAGGTGCACCCAAGGGGGAGAGGGGCAAACAGGGTATTTGACCCCCTTGCCCCTCTTACCCCAACACCACAAATAATGTTGGTAGAAATTTAAATAATATTAAGTATAACTAACATTGAAGATGTGTCGAATGTATATGCTACATTTTAAGACCAGGCTTCAGACATAAGCCTAATATTCAAAATGTTTATCGTTACACACAAAATTAACAATTGAAAAAAACATACAAATAATAGCTTCGATACCATTTGTATTATATAAATTACTTAATTACTATAAAACTACTCCTAATGATTTATAAAAGCATTTAATATCTATAAATATTCTCGGCCTTCAGGGTTTAGGAGGCTGTGCAACCCCAAAACCGCTCTTNTGATTGAATGCCTCCCCCCAAAGTAAATGGCTGGGTGCGCCACTGATTAAGTAAATTATAAGAACATATATTTTATTTTACCTTTTCCTTCTAAATCATCTTTAAATGGTGAATTCGCTCTGATGACTTTTGGGATTTTTGGTGTATAATTAATTACCCGCCTCGGTGGCGTAGTTGGCTAACGTGCTTGTCATGTTGAGCTCAACTGCTGAGGACGGGGAGATCGAGGTTCGAATCTCGGTCGGGTGAACTAGGGGGGTGGGTGTTTCCTAAATGGTTTTCCACTCTCTGTCCACGCAAATGTGGGTTCACTTCCTCTAATTCAATCTTCCCAATTCCTATTCCATTAGCGTAATTAGTACTTAAAGCGTATAACCCGAACGAATAGTAAGACACGGTGCTAAATATTAATTAATTGATGTATAATTATATAAAATCACAATCACTAATAAGTCGTTAAAATAAATCAAAAACTAAAATAACACTATTAAAACTCCACGATCCTTTCTACTAAAGAAAAACAAGAATTACCGTCAACAACGGTTAAAGAAGCCTCGTCACCCATCCCCACTCTATCAGTGCTGAAATGCCTAGATTTGAAAGAATGGTTAAATGTGTTTGCCACATACATGATAATACATGTGACTAGAATACTTAAACATAAATCAATGTATTTAATTAAATGCATAATTTAAAGCTTGTTACGTATGCTAACTATTATTTTACAATTAATTATATATTTATTTTATGTATTTTTATTTCAACTATACTAAATTAGCTTGATAAATAAACATTGCGATCTTTAATCTTTTTCCAATATTTGGCACAATGCTTAGCTTGCTTCACAGGAACAGCATGACCTGAGTTGTGAAAACCCGAGCTCATTGGCCAATTACTTATGGGCGAGCGGAAAAGAATGTGTTGCCACCCCCTAGACATTGGGCAAGATCATTAGAGCCTCCCTAGCTTGCCTTACGTTTTTCAAGTAGCAAGCCCTGGATTTCATATTGTGCAAAGTAGAACCTTTTGGAAGAAGATTTACTTAAAACACAGTATTCTTGGAATATGAACCAATATTAGTTTAAAAAATAATAATTCATTACATGTATATTTATTAACAATTTAAACATTAGTGTCTACACAGTTCACACAGACAGCATTGAATTAAACAAAAAACTAGTTCATATCATTTTGAGTATGCGGCGCAGGACTAGCATACCCAGAGAATACGCCACTGATGATGTGGGGTCCTCAACGTCCAGTTCTCTTAAAAGTGTTGAAGATGCCCCCAACTGCTTTCTTCTCCTTATCCATTCCTTGATTTATATCAGTTTTTTTATTACTTAAGTCCTCCAAAAAATCAACGCACATATCACCCACAGCCATCAATAACAAACGCCTTAAAATATCATGACGTGGCCCCACAGAAGACATAATCACGCACCAACATAATCTTTTTTCACTGTAGTAGCAACAGCTACTAGGCCTCAAAACCAGTAGCCATAGTAGCCATGAATTTAAGTAGCCGCTACTTACTTGGCCTGCAGTTGGCGAACAATGTTTCCTAGTGCGTACCAGGGTCAAGAATGCACCTTCTAGAGACAGGTCTATATCAGCTAATCACGTAGCTTAACCTAGGATAACACATTTAACTTAAAAAAAAGGCGCCCTAACCCATCACGGGATTTTAATATTTAGGTATTGGGGCAAAATTACACACAAATAAACTTCTTGACAACTCCTGGGTTCGAAGCAGATCTCTTCATACCCATTTTGTCTTTTCTACTTACTAGCTAAGGGTAGCCTATTGGTGATACTTTGATTTTGTTTCGTAGACATTGATAGATATAAATACACTATTGAACATATGTGCTATAAACACCACTTTAATGAGTTGTTATCCGTTATTAGTATCGTGATTGAATTGACGCACCTCGGCAATATTTACAAGAAAAGTGTATTTATATGGTGCCCCAACACTTTTGTTCAATTTACGTAATGCTGAAGTGGAAGTGTGGATTTTAAGGACCCAAGCTTGAGTACTTACTGAATAATAAACCTTTTGTAATGGAACAAGTTTTATGGTGTTAAGAAGGTAAAGGGATGTTGTGGTGGATTGACGTGATGTGTTTGCTAGATGCGAACAGCTTACTCATCAATCAGTCATGCTTCATGAACATTATTTCTTCGCGAACTAGTTAATTTTCTGTTTGGTCGTTTGTGCACACTTAGGGACCGTGATAATGGAGAAACTTCTACACCCTCGAGGATTTTTTTTTTCTTTGACGAGCTAAGCTTAATATCTTGCGTCGCCGCTAGTGTGTTCTGGGACTGATAAGCTGTTTAGCTAAAATGTTTACTGGTGTAATCTAATTTTTTCATTAGTGTACTTTTTTTTTATTATCCTTGTTATACATATTTGCTCTTTTAGCTTTCGGTTTCTACGTGAGGATGTAATTTTCGTTTATCGTCATTAGCCCATATAAATAAAGTGGGGTTTTTGCTAGCAATTAAACTCCCATTCAGTTAATTCAACTTTTTGTTCCTTCATTTTTGAGTTCAGAATGAAATTATTTTGATAATAAAAAATATATTATTCTTATTTGGAATAGTTATTGAAACGAAAGTAACCCGTAATGGTGTTCGCATGGTCCAAGTTGTTAGGTTAGTAATATACTGGCTTGCAGGCACTAGGGGAGAAAATTTAAGTGATTCTCACCTAAAATGAGCTATAACTGAGGTTTTGCTATCCCTTATACTCGCGCGAATGCTGGTGCATTAAGTACAAGCTACCCTCTCCATCCCTGCCTTTCATCAAATTAAGTTGTTGTATCCTTTATGTAGAACGCGTCACCAATTATAATATAAAAGAAACAATTGCAAAGCTTTTTGCAGCATCTTTAGCCTTATTTCCGTCATGACATGCGGAAAATATCAATTTGACACGATGATTTGTCCAGTAAAGCCGAGTTTCAAGTTAATTGGTGAAGGTTACATTGATCTTGTTCGTATGGTTATAAAATTGACGTTTCTGATCACAATAGGAATAACCTTTAAGAATAGCTGTATAGTTGTCGGACATAAACAAATAAACATCTTATCTTATAGCTTTTAAAATTGACACACTATGATAGACTATGGCACTCTATAGATAAATAATGTATACCTAAACTGTGGGACAAAATGTCCTTTAAATAACTCCTTAAAACACACATTAGGGAATAATGAAACAATATTTTGAATTTTGAAAACAGATTGGATACATTATTTTGAATTTCGAAAATAGATGTGTGTAACGGTTGAAAGCCATCTGCGACGAACTGACGGGAGGTGAGAGTTGAGACCTGCCGTCCAATGAATGGACCCTGTACCATGTGGGACCCCCAATATAACATCACCTAACCTACCACGTATTTTCTTAATTATATTTTTTAATTTATATGTGTTATCATAAAATAAATAAAAAGTCTAATTAAAAAGACTTGCCAAAAAAAACACATTTTTTCACTACCACAACCTATTTTTGGAATCGGTCGCATTTGGCCCCTGTTCTTGAATAACCTAGGTCGCAAATTGGGCCCAGCTCTGCAAATGGCCGGGTCGTGGTGGGTACAAACGGGTCGAAGCTATCATATACCGGGGGTAACTTGTTTTTGATGTTTACAAAATTTTAAATGTTAACATTTTTATTTTACTTTTTATAGATTTTTACGTTCTCATACATATTTTACGTTTTATGTGCCCCTGAACTCAAAAAATGGATCTTAAAATCTCCCCGTTCCCTCCTTAAATGTCACTCTTAACCTGGAGCTATAGTTGACCGATTCAATGAATTTCGTTCACACTTGTTATCTACCAGTTATATGACCATACATCGAAACGAAATAGGGACTTTAATTTAATCTCTAAAATGACTTAGGCCTATAGCTTACTGACGACTGGTTTTTATGAATTTCATTTCAGAAAGGGTTTTAACGATTTTGTTCAAAATGGGTATCTATCAAGTGTTTTACATGATAAATAACACTTTATACATGTTTTTTTAAATCATTGGTTTAGGGTTAGTTGATTTTATACTATTATTTATTTTATGTAATGAAGGCTTTAAATGCAATTATTGTTTTATTTGTTTGATCGAAGCGTGCACCAACTTTGAAACAATATTTGTCATTTAATGTACAACATTTTGGTGTCTCAAGAATCGAAAGGTTTCTAAAATATTATTTTAGTTTAAAAAAACAAGTTTCTGATTTTTGACATGGATTTGGGCCAGCGGGCTTTATCGTATCCCCACGGCTGTTGAGGTAACATAATATTAATATAAAGCTATCCGTAAATTGAAAAATTAACCTGGACATGGAAATCCAACCAATAAACCTTCTTAGTGAGCCAACGCTGTACCAGTGAGCTATTCGGGGGTAAGTACCTTGCTTAGGGTCATTCTACACTAATATTTTAAGGCAGAGTCTGTGATGGATATGTGGAAATCACTAGCTACCAATTGAGGTAACAGTGATATCACAGCCACCGGCGACTTGGGGTTGGCTCTTTGTTGCTGTATGCTGGCGCGCCAAACCAAGAGTCCCAGGCTAGATTCTCTTGTTCAGATGTCATTATCCAGTTTACGAATACGATACTTGATGCGACAATATCCTTAACTTGAAGATAATTTTGATCTCCCAACATTCACTAATCATGTACACTCTGTTTACTCTGAAAGTTTGCAAGTTTGCCCTGGACGGTTCCACTATGGCGTAGTTTAGTCAATCAATTTAACACTGACTCACTTCGGTGGCCGCATAGTCTGAGGCGCTACTCTCATTCATAGTAGACTGGAATGCCGATGATGGGGGGATTGAAGTTCGAACCTTGGTCGGGTGTGTTGAGGATGGGTTTTCCAAAATGGTTCTTCATGCAAATGCGGGTACACTTCCTTTAAATAAAACTTTATTAATCCCAAAACTACTAGCGTAATTAGTGAATAAGCGTATAGCCCGAATGAGTAGTAAGGCTTCCAAAAATAAATAAATAAAGATTACCGCCTTTCAGGTTATACTGAGTGTACATTATGCAAGATTTCTCTATAACATTAGTATGATTCAGAGTACTCAGTAATATTCTAAAATAAATAATTCATATGGATTAGGTTTTGCTTTCTCACAAACTTATAAAAGTTGTGTTATTGACTAAAAAAAGGTTGTAAATTTATTCAATGCCTGTGGAATCGTGTGTCGAGAAAGTAAGAAAGATAAAGGATTGTGAAAATATCTAGAAAACTTTCCAAGCAATTGAATAAATTGGCGTTAGGTTTTAGTGTGGCCCTTCCCGCCTCAGTTATTACGGGATCTCTTTCCTTCTAGAGTCTCCGGGGTGCCATCTTCTCGCGAACCTCCTGGCAACCGACCGACCGTCTGAAAACACACACCCACAGAATTGTATTCGGAACTTCTTCCCCTTCACACCCTTAAGAAGAGGACGGTGGATGGTCGACCATTGAACGTTGCTGGGAGAAATAGGACTATACGAATGCATATGGGGTGCGTGGGTGAAGGCTATGAATATATCGTGCGTATATGACGTCATCAGATCTCTGATGTGTGCCTCGACTTCTTTTTACGAGATCTAACACGTCCAGCTAAACGACCTGTTGAATTGTCGCCATCTGGTTCTTTACTATCGGTTTTTTCTTCACCTTCACCCCTTTTATTTTTTTAAAGCATAGTATAGCTACTGTCTAAACCACAGAATGTTTGTATTTTCAAAATCTGGCATTTTCATTTGAGTCGTAACGTTTGACTATGTAGTATCGGTTTCGATGATTTCATATAGTCAAGTTTAACTTCACAATATGTTTTGCTTTTTCTAAATATTGTATTTTATCCATCTGTAAAGAGGCTATTTAAACCTACGAAAATGTGATTTAAAATCCGTCTTTCTCGCCAGTCGAAAGATTTAGGGTGGGACGGTAGGGATTGCGAGCTAAGGGCAGTATTTTTGCTGTTTTTATAGTAAAATCCTTTTCGGCAAAATAAATAAAATCTTTTCCCATTGGAAACACATGAGTTTAATTTTCTACTCACGGGAATCTCAACAGTTCTTGGATTGGTCAGATAATTGTTAGATATTAGTTGAGAAACAAAAATCCTGTTTAAAAACAAAGTTTTTATCTTTGGGGACGCTCCAATTTTAAAATGATGTAAATTTCGTTGTTGAACAGTTTTTATTATTTGTCGAACAAAACAGTTTATTTGACTATTAGTATTCTTATTTAATTTTTCGTAGATAAAAATTGCTCTTCGAATGGGTTCTATTTCTATTTCATTTAATGCCAGAATAGTTTTTTTTCATGTGCTTGTGTTTTCTATTATATACTTTACATTATGACTTATGGGCGCAAACGATTGTTTCCATCAGGTTGACTCGTTAAATTAGTTTGAAGCGACTGAACTCACTAATCCATCCTGGGAAAAGGTTTTGGCTTTTGGATTACCACACAATGTCGAGATAAGATTACCTTACCCACATGCTACATTTAGATTCTTCATAACTAGTTTTGACTAGTTAAATCCATGGGGCACAGTTAATCGCGCAATATGGTAACTCAAAAAACAAATAAACATAGTCTGGATTGATTTCTCCCATATATTGTGAAAGGGAATTAGAAAAAATATTTAATTACTTTTCTCTATTGATCTTTTTATAATTAAGATACGCTAGATTTGTTTTTGTTGTTGTTGTGTTTGGTCATTGATAATTTATTATTAAGTCATCTAGAAATAAAATATACATTCATTCTTTACAATGCTTTTACAAAAAGTTAAAGGACCGATAGTAAAATGACCAAAATCGCCATACGTAGGCTCAAGCAGTTTCATTTTGATCACTTCTTTGTTAGTGCGTTAACACAAGGGCTATGAACTATATACCTTTAAGAGTAGTGATAATGAGGATACCATGGGTAAATTTCACCCACATTAGCATGGAGAGAGGATGGGAAATTCACAGTGAAAGACTGCCCCTAGCGCTCCCTTGCCTTCATCACCAATCCAGCACGATCAATCACTTATGAACGGAACTATACTAAACAGTGCAACCATTCCCTTAGTAGAGTGAACACATAATGGAATCCGTGTGTGGAACAGTTGCGTCGTATGCAGAGTCCAATGATGGCCGACCTCAATGCGGCACGGTAGCGGGAGGAACAAGGCATTCTATTGGCAGCAACATTCCTGCTCGCCTTGATTACATTGTCCTCTGATACCCTCTTTGGTGCGTGGGGATACGAGCCATGCGATGCATGACAATGGTGGCCACTTCCCAAATGTGATCATTGCAATAGCCTAAGTGCTCGGTACTTTTCAGGGGATCCCAGCTCGAGGGGTGGAAACAATTGGGTCTCTCTGGCTTTAAAAACATTTAATTTAATTTATTTGAGCTATTTAACGTGCACTTTCTGAACCGACTGAATATATAAGCACAGTACTTATAAACTAACTTCAATCTAGAACAGACACAACATCAAGCCCCCGGCCGTTAATTCATCACTGTGAAAGGGGAAACTCACATCTTTAAACGGGGAATTTAATCATGAACTTGGTGATATTTTATGACAATAGTTGATCAGAAAATGGAATCTATTTGAGTGCCTTTATTCAAAGGAGTGTTACGAGAGTATCAAACTAGGTTTGATAGTTTTAGCGAACATAATATAGATATTGGCTGCAGTTCGCACCAACTGAGCTCTATTTTTAGTACCCTTTACGCTTTAAGGCTCGGCCAGACTGACAAGCGTGCGAGCGAGCGCGTAAGCGACTGGGTGGCCAAACTGGTGAGCGAGCGAGCGAGCACGCGCGTAATTAGCATCCTAGTTCATTAGAGATGTCTCTGTCAAAGACACTTGCTACATCTCTGCTCCTCGAAAATTCTTACAACAAATATTATGTATTTATAAAAAAGGAAAAAGTAGGAGTGCATCAAATTAATAAATTGAAAAATGTTTATGGTGAGTTCCACCTATACAGACAAGTGAGAAGTTACCCTGATAGGTTTTTTAGTACATGCGGATGTCAGTGCAAACTTTTGATTCGGTAACATTGCAAATATTTTTAGTGTACTAAAGTATTTTAAAATCAGATTAGCTGCGCCAATAGTGGAATGGTGCGTTGCTGTTGACTGGGAGGCAAAGGTTAGAATCTTGGCTCAGTGAACTGAAGGTGATTTTTACAACTTATTTATTGTTGTGGTTTTTTCATACGCTCTTCCAACTAATGGCAATTCTTATTTGTAAAGGCCAACTTTGATAGTATTGAGGTATTTTAACATATCAATTTTACATATATATATATATAGGTATGGTTTATGATCTTACCAATTATATTAGGCCGCTAGTAGCAAGTGTGCTAAGCCTATCGATAATAATAAAATGTCAAAATGAGAAGTTTTCCTAGCACTCAATGAACAAACATACAATAATATTGCCTAGCGCCTGTAAACTAGATTGTACTGGGTCGAGCGCGCGCTTAGGAAAAATATCTTTCAAGCGCCCGCACTCAATCGCACGCACGTCTGGCCACCTCTCATTACAACTAATGTGCTCTATTATATATTTTAGTTGTTGGCCCAGTCTGGCCATCTCCTTAGGGTAGTTTTTTTTGTACACCGCGTTTTACAACATGTTTGGCTTACCCGCATATTTTTTTACTAGTGGGATGTATGGGGAAGATACCATTTTAGAAGAAATGTATCCGCATTTGCTTTGAAAGACTGGAAAATCATTTAAGGACATATCCGGTACACCCTACTCTAATTTTAACCCCGATCCTCCCGTCGTCGGAAATACACTATTTTAAGAGATTGACACCTTAAACCATGTGACCAATGAAATGGGTATTCAAACTACTACTAATCCACTAATAATGTACTACTTTACAATTGAAAACATTTCAAACATTCTTGGAAATCATCACTGAAGTAAATGTCAAAAATACATGCTCTCTTAGAAAGCACACACACAGTCCCTGGCTATAATTTCATAAGTCCACAGCCCGAAGGTTGGTTTGATGAGATCTTTATCCATCCGGCGCTGGGCATGTACAGTAGCCCCATGGCTTCTTTGGTGCTGACTGACAGCTGACAGTTTAAAAAAGTTCCCAGACCAAATTCCGTATCCCTACGCCGAACCAGATGATCCGCAAAAACATGTGTTTAGCAGCTGCCACTTTTGACAGTCAAAATTGAGGTATATACCTAAATGTTGACTGTCAGAAGTCAGCTGTGAGCTGTCAGTCAGCACACAAGAAGCCATGGGGCTACTGCACTCAGCTCTGCGGCTGGTTAGTGTTGCCTGCATCGTCTTGTAGAAATCCTATGTACTAGGGTAGTTCAGAAAGTGTGGTGGTTAGTTCCCCGTGGCCTACCACACTGAATTTCTATGAGGGAGAGCGAAAGAGCCTACCACCAATTTTGCCGGAAAAGGTATTTTCACATACCTTCCAGGAGTCTCTTACATGCCACAATCGACATGGGGCCGACGGGTCTATTGCTCTGCCGTAGGAAATTGTGCTACGGACTTGTATCGCTCAAGAAAAATCCGTCGACCTTGGCTTGGTTTGATCTCACGAACATCGGATCCTGAGGCGAGCACTTCACCACAAGACCACCTAGGTTGACATTTCATAACTAATTAAAGACAAAATCTCAATTTCACCATTAATCAATTGTTCGGCTGTCGGGAATCGAACCCGGGACACACAACTTGATAAAAGGTCTCAAACTTGTTGTTTAATTCTTTCTGAAATCCTAAATGTGCTAAAATATGTTATAATCAGCTGTTTTATGTTTGCGTTGCAATACATCATGGGTCAACATACAGTTTTAATAGCTGTGCCACTCAAGCAGCTTCTGTGAATCAAGCAATATGGGATCGGAATCGCTTTTATCGTAGTTGTACATTTAAAAAGTATATTCTGTAAATGATGTAACTTTTAATACACAGCTTCTTCTTCGCTCTCTTGCTTTAGGCCCTATATAAAATCTATATTTTATATACTACTGTACTGTCTAACGTAGATGAAGGTTGGGCCATTTTGGTGCGGTGGAAAAGAATGTGAGTTCAGTGGTTTTGCAGTTTTTAGCTCAATTTTTATTTTTGGACAAAATAAATTAAGTCGTGCTTCACACATACGTTTAATTTTATTGTCCACTCATAGAAACCTCAACATTTCTTGGGGCCGGATTCTTGGTTTAGGGGTCGTTATTCCTGGTTACTAGTCGTTTGAAGTTCCAGGTTCAATTCCCGGGGTAACATAGGTATTTTAATGGAAGGGTAATTGTTTTAAGGGTGACCTGGTGGTCTAGGGGTAAGGTGTCAGACTTCTATGCTGGCGTCCGGGGTTCAATCCTCGGTCCCGGCAAAGATTTATTTGATTGCCAAACCCTTCCTTCACCTCTGACAAGACATCTTGTGAATGTGAGGTATGCCAGGTCTCCACCGTGGTTCGGATTCCACGTTAAACTGTAGGTCCTTCATTTCATCTCACATTCACCCTTCCATTGCACATTAGCGTAAGTGCGTATAACCCGAACGGGTAGTAAGACGCGGTGCTAATAATAATAATTGTTTCAACGGTTGCCACGTGCCATGTTCTGGATAATTAGGCTTAAGTTAGGTTTAAGACTTCTACTGGCACCACAAGATGATGGTGATCATCATCGGCTTAAGTCAGCGCAGCTACATGGTGGCCCAACCTTACATATATGTCACTGCCAGTAGAAACCAGGAATGTCTGGCCGACAAACCCAAGTGCCACACGCTAAAAAAAAGTTCTTTGTATATCGGCCATGGAAGGAGAATTTGACGAGAAACATTTCAAATGAATATATTAAGCTTTCATCAAATTTCAGTATACTTATGACCAATATTTACGACCCTTTATGTTAATTATTGTAAGTAGACTTTTAAACTAAACGTATATACGTAGGTAGTATTTTTTAAACAACTTTTTGTTACAAAAACTGCAAAAATAAAACTCACGTTCTCCTCAAACAATGTAAAACAAAATAAAGGCTTTTCTCTTAGTTGTACTTTTCCAAAGACGCTGTGTAGTTTATTCTTCGCTCCTAGGACTCGAAACCCTGACGTCTAATAAAAGATTGAGGCGTCGAGAGTGGCTGGCCTGGTAACCTGTCCGTCACAACGGGAGGGGGTAGGTGGTTCTCGTTGTTCTGGAATTAGCGACCCTTGTGCCGCCTCTGCTTTTGTCAACGGTTGAGTCGGGGGTGGTGGGGCTGGGAGAGTTTTGCTGAATAATTTGAACCATGTCGCGGTCGATGAAAATGGACTAATTCAAGGCTTAGCGGAGCCTGGATTTAATTATGTTGTCAGTGGACGAAAACGTCCCGTGGTATTGTACCCTCCTCTCCCCCTCTCCCGTCCTGTGATGTGGGCAAGGTTGGGGGTGTCTCGTGTGGTTAAGCCCCTCCTAGGGGGTTAGATTGGAGGGAGGGTTGGCGTTGTCTGTCCTCTCTGTGGTGTAGTCACAGTCGAGGTACCAAGTCTCGAATATGTTTCGTTTGTCCAATTATTGGGGTTTGACTACTATTTTCACTCTTTCCCCGATTGATACAGGCCATTAGGTTTGGACCGGGTTGAGTTTTCGTCTCGTAATTTCTGGTTCATTTCACTACTGCACTATATATATATATATATATATATACATATTTATTTTTAAATGGTTATATTTATACTTAAATATTTAATTAATCCAAAGTGTTTGCATTTAATCTGAGTAGAGTCTATATTAAAACAAAGTGCTGTTCTAAATAAATATTTGATAATTTTTCCACAAAATATGGTGCTAAATTTAAATTTATTCGACCACTTATATTCCAAGGTCATGGCTTCGAATTATCTTTGACAATGTTAAATACTACAATGCATAGTATGCTCCTTGAATCGTCCACTTGTGTGTTTGCCAGACGAGCGATGAGAGAGCTGTTGTACCATGTGATCTACAACGCCCATCTAATATCTGAAACTCTTCAAGGTCACGCGGTCGTCACACGTGCTGGTCGGATTGAAGTCACAAACCTTCATCATTTCCGAACCTCTGGGAGAAATAATTAGTCTAGATAATTGCCAACATTTTTTTTTGTGGCCACCCGCATCGGTGAGCGCGTGGACTAAATATCAGGCTCTTCTATTCTAGTTTTACAATGATGGAGAGGTCGAGGCTCTAATCCTGATTGGGTGGACGAGTGTGATTTTTTCCCACTCTCGCTTCCCTAAAATATGGGTGTATATTTTCTTATATTATTTACCTTCCATAACTACCCCTTTTACAAAATTGAAATGTATATTTCCTGGGCGAGTAGTAAAACGTGGCGGAAAAAATAATTATTGATGTAAAAGTAAAATAAAAGCATACTTTTTTGAAGGCTTTTTAAAGGAGGGACCAACGATCGAAATGGAGGAATATATATGAGAAAGTTGAATTAAAGAAATGTTTCAAAATATCTGGAATTGAAAATTGCTTTAAAATCTGTTTTAAATAGCTCATCTATAGGATGTATTTCTTGTTTCTATTGTGGGTTTTCAGTATCTCTCAAACGTGAATTCCGGTGCGACTATACAAAATTAGATTCAATTCTATTCCCTTAATATTAGATGGGCGTGAGCCTTGAGAGAAGGTCAGTATTTTTTGCAATTTTTATAAAAAAACTTTTTTTTGTGCCTAAAACAAATTAAATATTTATCTAGTAGAAATATAGTTTAATTTTCTTCGCATGGTGATATGATTAGATCTTACACAGATCTGGCATGAGCATAGCCGCGTTCGATGAAACGTTAACCTAAGAGAAAAGGTTGTCATTAAATTTTAGGACACCCTTGACAGACATTCAAGAACTGTTAATATCGCCATGTGAATAAAATTAAACTCTTTGTTTCTACTGGAGAATGATTGGATTTATTTTGACAAAAAACAAAATTGGATTTAAAAACTGCAAAAAAAAACACGTAGCTTTTCTCACGTCCCCTACATTCCCACCTTAACATCTTAACCTGCTCGTTGCTCGCATGGCTTGATGAGTCACTCTCGTGTTAGACTGGGTTGCCGGTAACGAACAGATCGAGGTTCAAATCCTTATCAGGTGTACTTCTCTCCCCCCCCCCCCCCCC